>UYYF01000141.1:0-35105 GCA_900618365.1 Thelazia callipaeda
CCTTCAATATACAAACGTCTCCAATAAATTCTGCCAACTTTTATATAAAATCCAGATTATTAATAAGTCTAATGTGGCTATTATTAACTGCGCGTAAAATGAAAGTATATAATAATACAAAACTTAATTACTAGTTAGCGAGATAAGTAAGTAAGTAATCGATGAAAAGTTAAAGCTTCCTGTCTATTGCTCTAAAATCCTTCCTAATTTCTCGTTCACTCTTTCGGTTAATTTACCTATGCAAACAAACAGTTGCTCATTTGCATATTTAGATCATTTTTAATGCTAATTTTCATCCAATAAATGCTATTATTCAATGTCAAATTTATTTATTCATCGCTATCTTTTCTCCTTTTCAAAACTTCAATAATTTAAGCCGAAAAGACAACAACCCTTCCAAAATATGCATTAAAATTTGCATTTACTGTGCTAATTTATGAAGCAGCCAGCTGCGTGTTATCACTTCCTAGCAATTTTTTTTCATTGCATTTGCCGCTTTTGCCACAATACTAATAAGGTATTTCTTTAATGATTAATTAATATATATTTATTTACATATTATTAATATCATTATTATCAATCACTAATGAAACCCTTCTTATCATTATTACTAATACTGTCATTATATTATTATTGTGATTACTGCCATTGTATTATTGCTAATACTGCATTCTGTATGTAAAGTGTGCTAATGCCAACAATACAGTAGAGAAAATAATACAAAAGAAACAATACAATTTCTTTTGTATTAGTGTTTTTGTAATTTGATATAATCGGAAATTTGCACTATTTTAAAAGCAATTATATTATATTGAATAGATTATGTTCTGATTATATTCGATTTTACTACTTAATATATAGCTATAACAAATAAATATTTATGCAATAGTTGCGACCAAAAATGAGTTCATATTGATAAATGTATATTAAGTTTAAAGAAAACGCACATGTGTGACACAGACATTATTATTATCTCATACATTTTCATCAAAACTTATAATGATTATTGTAACTATCATTGTTTGTACTACGAATAGTAACATTGTAAAAGCCAATTATTATTTGACATTTATTCGATAAATACTCTGTTTTATTTTATCTCTATAATAAAGTTGCACACAACCAAGTATAAACCAGTATCACTAGTATTAATTATTATGCTGATTATTATCAATTGAGCTATGATTAGAGTAAATAATTAATAGATATTTAATAAACGTAATTTTCACATGCTTTAATGTTATAACTCAGAGTGTAAATTTTGTTATAAAAGGACTGAATTTCAGCACGAAAAAGCATTATTAGCATTTGAATGGAACAAATAAGCTAATGAGATATCAAATAAACAAATAAATATTTACATATTCTTTAATACAAATGAATGAGTTTTTATAATAATGTGATCAAAGAGAACGAAAGATAGAAAAAGCAAAAGAATTTAAAACAAAGCGATGAAATGTGCTTTCTTCTTGCAGAAATTTTTACAAAAATTTGATAGCAACGAGAATTACACATTTGGATGAATAGCAATTAAGATGATATATAGAGGAATTTAGATGGATGGATGAATGAATGAATGAGTAAATGAATGAATGAATGAATGGGTGAATGAATGAATGGGTGAATGGATGAATGGATGAATGAATGGGTGAGATAAATATATATATATATCGGAAAGATTTTAAAAAATTTTTGACTTTGAGAAAATTTACAATCCACTCATTTATCATTTTTTTAAAATTTTTACAAATTTTACAGTACAAATATGAAGGACAACTGTTCTATGTCGATAACTTTTATCGGCTTAAACTCAACTCAAAGCTTTGTCTTTTCCGCAAACTCAGAAAAAATAAGAAGCTATTAACAATTAGGCAATCTTTCATTCAAAAATTGAAACTTGTCAAAACTTGTCAGCCATCATTATCATCATTACATATCCTATTAATGCTATTGCCATTATCACTATTATTATCACTATTATTATTATCATTATTATTATTCTCTAATATTTAATTATCAACATTATCATTATTACCAATTAATATTATGCTACTATTATTACTTATTGTTATTACGATTCATACTACTGCATTTTTGCTTTAATCATTAGTTGAAATTGCTAATATTAAATAACAAAGGTCAATTCTGAATAATTAATTGAAATGAGACTTGTGCTTACTTTAACTTTGCCTACTTATTATCAATGAGAAAAAAGTTGCAAATTTTAACTATGATAACAATAATAAATATCATTATAACTTTTATTTATTATCGAAACTTAATAACGCCATTAATACAGAAATTGAATTAAATTTAAAAAGTGAACAGCTGCAGTGAAACTCTTATCCGTTCCCGAACATACTTATTCTTACTTTTAAGAGCAATGTTAGAAGTACAATTCCTTACTAACTTTTACTCTCAAAAAATTGATCACAATTAATTTTCATTAGAATAACTTTAAAAAAGTTTAGATTTAGTAATAAAAATGACAATTTTTCCAACTTTCTCACCAACTCTTTTAACCTTTCACCTATTGACGTGTAAAAAAATAAAAGTATACAAACATATGATACATCAAGCGGATTTATCATACATTTATTCTACGCAACAAAAAAAGTCAACTTCGCAACATTGAAAAACTTTTAATATTGTTATCCAAAAAAGTCAAAAACGAACACTTTTGGCAAAAAAACTGCAAAATAAAAGCGGAAGGTCATGTCAAGCAATAAAAATTTTTCATTCCAATAAACGAAGAAAACTATTCATTGAGAGAAAAAATATGTAATTCGTGGCGTAAAATTAAAAACATTTTTGAATGAAAAATAAGTTGTTCTAATACTTCGCAGCGTAAGTGTGATTGATTATCAAATCACTTATCGATTATTTAAAATTATTAAAAAATTTAAGATTGATTATCTAAAATAAGTGAAATCAATCACAGCATACGATTTGCATTTTGAATCAATATGCAAGCAAAATATATTGGATGAGAATAATTTGTGATAGACTGATATTAATATTCATAAAAATATGATTTCAGATGAATTTATCAGTAATTAGAAAGTAAGAGAAATATACAAATTTTTATTTAATTACAATGAAGAGAGATAATTTTTTATAGCTTACTTTTTTAGGATAAAACTTTTCTTTGACTAATTGATTTTTTTGAGCCTCGAAAATCATTCGGATTTTTTTCTTATCGTGTAAATTCTAGCAAAATGAATAATCTGCTGACTTGAGTAGTATGATATGCAAATTAATATACTGAAATCAATTTTAAGATGAACAAAAAAAATACATGAATTGATGATGGTTTTTAGCAACCGTTCGTATTTTTACGTTAACATAACAATTAGGATCGAGCAGCCGTCTTTTCACATCAAATGCATCAAATTATGTAAATAAATAAATTAAAATTTGAAACGAAGCAAAGCATACGATTTAATTCCATTCACTTCGTTTTACAGAAAAATTTCTTCAGTACTGGCAATATTTATTATTAATATTAATAATATCATTATTATTTGTTTCTCTGTTACAAGTATAAATATTCGCTTTGAAATAATTTAAATTAAAAAACTTTTTAACATCAAAAACAAATAAGCAGCAATTTAAGTTGAACAAAATGCAAGATTAAGTTGAAGTCACTTCGAAAGAATTATACAGTCTTAGAAGACGATTATAATTGATCAGTCAGCAAATTCCAAAGAAACTTATGGCTAGATTACAATTCATTTCACATAATTTTAAGTTGCAATTTAGCATATTTAATATATTTTGCTCTGCTAAACGAGACATTACACAGCTTATTCTATTCAATTTTCAAATTATTTTTTGCTATTTGTGAAAAAACTTCTTTAAAATGATTACAATTTGATATATTCCCTGACTACATTATATACATTACATTAGATCTGATAATATTACTTGTTAGAGCATTATTTTTCAACAAATTTTGCCAAAAAGAAATTCTTCAGAATTAAAGACTATCAAAAATAGATCTTCTGTGAGTAAGCTATACATATTCTTTCTTAATATCTAGCAAATTGATACGATTTTCAGTGTTTATTTTAAACTTTAACAGCAAATACTGTTTGTTTTAAATGTTTTATACAGCAGAAAAAAGTCTGATCAAAACCGACGTGATTAAATGAATGAGCTTAGTTCAGCTCATGATACAACTGAAAATGAATTATAAAAATTTTACATTTTTACAGTCATTGATCTGTTTTAATAAAAAATCAATAACTCGGTTCAGAAATTATACAACAATAAATCAGTACATTATTAACAAATTGATATTTGAAATAAAATCGTTGTATTCGAAAATGTTCCAATTCCAAACTTGACTAATTTTTTCATGTTTCATTCATTCAACACTGCTACATTGTTTGTTATGCAATGCAACTTGCATAGATTATGAATGTTAAAGAAATTAAGTAGTGTACTTATCAAACATAACTTAAATACACTGTATTAGTAATACGCATTACTTATTACAAGAACTGAAATCATAACTGCCATTTTACTAATACCATAATTAGAGCTAACATACAAAAAAGCAAAGCATATCGTTATTTATATCTTTGCTTTAGGTTAAAAATTATAATCAATACCTCATCTAAGTTATTCATGAGACTGTGTTACTTACTTTAATATATTCATACGGCAACATGATGTTTTAAGAAGAAAAGGGTCACGTTTTTTGAAAGGCCTACAGATTCTGAATCAAGTAAAGCTTTCGTTAACAAATCTATATTGATTGACTAAACCTCTCCTGTAATCCCAATATAATTCATACTCTAATACTGAATAACAATTTGGTATAACATTACATAATATAGTCTTTGGTTAAGTTACATAAATGAATAAATAAATAAACAAACAACAGTCTAACTACGACAATACTCAATCGTTGTTCAGTTAGACTGTTCTGATCTTTGTCTAATCAGTAAATATCAAAATGAATTAATGTGAGAAGTGAGAGTTAGTTGAATAATGTAATAAAAAAGCAGTTTGCAGAGGGAAAAAAAAACAGTTTTTATGGGTTCACTGAAAAATCACTTTAAAAATTTTGTGTGTATGTTTTGAAAAAGTTCACAACGCAACAATTTGGCCTCCGAGCAGACAAACAACTGCACAAATGGCTCACTCATAAAAAGCAGCAAAAAATGATCGTAACTTTGCACCGATAAATTTGTTCCTTATCAAAAAATCTAATAAAATTTTATTATACGGTCATTAAAATTACATAACAACACCAGTTACTTTCTCTTAAATATCAAATTTTAAACATTTTGGGTTACAGTACCTTAGGCCAATGCTGCTGTTGCTGCTGCTTATTGCTGCAAAGGTAGCAATAATGACCGTAACCTTGTTAATGCCTCTTTCAGTAACTGAATATAATCAAATTAATTTCAAGATTATAATCTAAGATAATAATAATTCACTTATAACCAAATTTAAATTCCTTACTTCACAAAATTTATTATATTTGATGCAGAATTAATGCAAAAAATTTTTAATTTACTCCAAGTAATACGTAAATGTATGTTAAATTTTTGAGGTCAACTGTTTAATGTTTATTTTAAATACTAATACTCTTTTTCATGACCTAAAATTTCAAATTTTAATTACGCCAAATTAATTTTTACAAAATTTTGATCTAAAAATCATGATTTATGATTTGTCATTTACTTTACAATATTTTGTAAATTTTTACAAATTTTTTTTTTTATTAATCTAGAAATACACTACTTCTTCAAATTTTACATGTTAAAAAAATTTGATTCTTAACTCATATTTGCAAATTTTCCACTTTAATAAATAAATAAGATCCTTATTATCAATTCAGTCGTTATCATTACTGTCGTTGTCACTGACATCATATTGCTATCACTCACGATATCGTTGTTGTTTATTGTAATAATAATCACCATAATCAACATAAGATATGATACCGATAATGACAATTATACTGACTTAAATTTCCCTTTCACTACATCATCTTCACTACTTCCATGAGAATTGAATTATCAATATCTTTGCTACGACCATTATCTACCATGTCTTATCACTAATACTACCTACCATTCCCATCTACAAGAGTGTAAATCATGCATTTAATACGAGATCTTACGATAAAAATAATGAAATAATCTGAAGTGTGAAATTATATATGACACCAAAGTATAGCATAAAATCGAAATTCATTGGAGGAACTGCTAATTTATCTTCTAGTACCTATACACATTTATTACAGAACTACACGTTAATACATGAAAACGAAGATAGTGACAATGATAATAACGACAATAATTATTATCGATGAAATTTCAAGATGAATTGTTATAGTAATAAGTGGTAAAATGAGTTTGAACATTATCAAACATTAATTAACTGACCACTTTTCTTTTCAAAGCACTTCGCAATAAAAACAAATACAAACATAAATAGATTGTGATCAACTGATTGATCGATTGAATATTAAACCAATCAATCTAATTTCCTTAAACCAAGTTTTAAGAGTCAAACAAGTAAGAAAATGATAGTAAGTATGAATCATATTAGAGCTATAACTCGATTTGCTTGCCTGTTTTCATATAGTCGTTCTAAATGAATGAATATAATATAATTTAGACTTTGCGTCTGAAAAATGCTTGATATAATTAATGATAACAGTTATGTGACAAAATTGACATATCTTTTCATTTGTTTCAAAAATTCAAAAAACAATAACAATTTTGAGATAAATAGTGTGCTTGACTATCACTTAAGAGTGTGCTTGTAAACAGCAAGCATTTCATTGTAATATTTAACTTGAACCACCGCATGACATGTTTAGGGTCATAAAAGAAGCGGTGGATCATGCAAAAATAAGCCAAGAAAACATTGCAGCAACAAGTTCTCAATAATATCCCTACAACCGATCAAACAAAAACATCAGTTTATCATATCAGTTCGTAAGTTTATCACTCAGTTTAATTTGTTCATGATATTTTTGCATACTAATGATTAATTTATATTTAATAAAAGAAACATTGCTAACACAGTAAATTATTAATGCTACTCATCCTTTAGCACTTTTAATATTACTATTATTATCACAATTATTACTGAAAATTATATTTTAATAAAGCAGACAGTTTTTTTTATTTCAAAAATATCGAATTTGGGCACAGATTTTGGTGCTAAAATTGCAAATGAAGAAAATAAAAAAAGGAGGAAAGTTATGCTCAACAACTATGAAATGCATTTAATAAAACGATTTTTAAAATGATTAAAGTTTAAAAAGTTTGTTAGTTCGGAAGGTATAAGCTTAACTTTGAAGCTGATTTACAAATAGTAGCGAAGAAAACGAGATTACTATGAAAGATTTATAGTTTTCAAGTTACACTCATAATTCACCGAACTGATGATGATGATCATAATTCAAGTATAGTTATAAATAATCATATGTGTAAGCAACAAGTTATCATATCTTTCTACTTTCAAACTTTGAAAATCAATTATGAATTCTTGGACTACTGATAATCCAAGCATGAAAATAAAATCTTCAAAATATGCCAAAAATTAAAATTTCACATTTCAAATAATGATAACTTTTGACTACATTACTGGATATTTTTTCTATCTTCCAAAACTGATTCATCAAACAATTAACAATTATCATACCCCACAAATTATTTCCATTTCTGTAAGATATAAATTGCAATTGCAATGGTATAGTGATAAAATTCATTAAACTAATCATTTCAATAATATTAATAATTTTATAATGATAATTACGATTACTGAGTAATAATCTTTAATTTAAATAGTACTTTGTTGAATATGTAAATTATACAGATGCATCTTACTGCATCTTACTCATTTGTTTTTTTATCAAAAATGAAGAATAATATTGGAAAATGATTCAAAGTTTATGTACTTGAACTTTTTTCTTGTCAAAATGTTATTTATTCAGTATCACAATGTACGTGAACAAATGATCAGTATTTATGCTTGGCATATTCGATCTGATATAATAAAAATCGGAATGTGTTTTATTTCTATGTATTAATGCTTCTTTAAGGTAAGGTGCAAGAACAGATGGATGGAGGGATGCATTTTTGATTTGATTTTTGGCGAGTGTACGAATAAGACTAACCAGTTATCAAAATAAATGATTTTAGTACTGTAATTTGCAGAATCCTACTCTTTTCCATCTATTTTTAACTATCCTATCTTTTTCTTTTATGTGGAATTATATCATGAAAATAAAAATTCAAAGGAACAGTTATTATTTTATTCATTCATTCAAAATTTTGTTAAAAAACAAATGTGTTCATTCAAAAAAAAAAACTCATATATTTTAGTCAACACTGATTTAACTTTTTCACATGAATTATTTATAATAATCTCATGCAATTTTCCAAGCTAATAAAGGAATACCATACATATTTCAATTACAGTATGAAAAATATTACTATTACTGAATGTAATAAAACTGTAAATTGCATGTTAGACAATAATAATGCATGAATTTATTACTTGTACGCTTTTTTGGTTCAATTAGCTAAAAAAACAAGAAAAAAGTTAGTATTAATTGTCAGTCATACAATCGTTAAAAAAATTCTTCTAAGAGCTATAGCATTTATTTATTATTGCACGATGTATGTTGATAAAATATCATATTTGATCTTAAAGTTGACAAAATTTTGCAACTGTGAAGAACAAAACTTTCACTGATATGTGCCTAATTTTCATCTCACACATATCAATTGAACTTTTGATTTATCTCAAATATATCTTTGCTTATTCATTCTATTCATTAACAGCAACAACAACAACAACACATTAACGAAGTACACTCTATGTTCAATCGCAGTTAAAAATGATTGCAAAGGTCATAAAGAAGGTAAAATTTATGATGCCCATCGTGTTGTGAAAGTTGTCTGTTTTAAATTTGTTTCCCAAAAAGAATTCATCTATTATTTGCGCTGAAGAAAAGAATGAATGTGAAAAGTAAAACAAAAACATTTTTAGTTGAAAACTTTAACAGAGCAAAAAAGTATTCCAAAAAAATTAGATTTAATATATTTCATTTTCAATAAATAAAATCTCAAATATTCTAAGGCTATACAAGCATTTTTCTATTGCTAAAAGTTGCTAAAATATTATTTTAGCAAAAAAAATTGAATTTTAAACTTGTGAAAAAAATTCTGCAGTTTATTGCCTCACCAATTCAAATAAATAAATGTGATGCTGCTGATGAAGCAAATATCGTTGCCTTACCGCATTGCAAGTAAAATAAGTTGGTATGTTTCAAGTAAAGACGAATCATTTCTATTTTGATTATACTAAGATAGATGTAAAAATGTTAGGGAAGCCAAGTCTACAGAATTTTTTCTAACATTTTTTTAAAGAAGCAATTATCTTTTGTTGCTAATCATCAACATTACTCAATAATATCACGAAGGGATAAATTGGTTACTATCACAGCTCTAATTACTTAACAAAGCTTGATAGAAAAAAAAAGATATACCAAAATTAGTATTGGCGAGATTGTACAAAATTGAATTATTATTTTAATATTTAAGAATTCTTCCTTAACTACTAACCTGTACCTCTTAACTTTTCCCCTTTTTTTATTGCTGTTAAAAATTTGAAAATCTTTGTATCATTTTGTCATTCTCAATTAAAATTTATTGAGTCACATTAAAATCTGCATATCATTCATCTCCAACAAGTATAGGTATGCACGTATATATATATATATATATATTAATACGTGTGTGTGTGCGTGTGTGCGCGTATGTGTGTGTGCATATCTGTTGTATAAGAGAGTATATATGGGTTGATATATATGCATGAATGTGTTATATGATGTGTGCAGAAATTTGTACGATGTATAATCTTTTAGAAATGGTCGCTTGCTGATTTTTAATGACTTTGACGATGTTTCTTCCAGTGAGCAAGGAGAAGAAAAGAATGGCAAGACTTGTTGAAGTGAGCAAATAAAAGCTCAAAAATGAAGCAAAAAACAATCCATTTCTCAAATAGTTAGTAGTTGGACAACAGACTTGAGACTAAGGTAATTTGACAGAAAATATAGACAAATAAGCATGCCTCAGATAATTAGCATTGGTAGATGCGTATATAAAAAAGCATTTTAGGGTTCAGTATAACACTCAAATTAAAGATGTACAAAATAATAAGTGCATATTTTTACGTAAGAAAGTAAATCTCAAGTAACCTGAAATAATATAAGAGTATTTAACAACATTTACGTAAGAAGTGACTGCTAAAAATATATAAGAGGTTGGCAGATTTAGGCGTGAAATAGTTTTGAGTAAAAAATTGATTTCATATAAGACTCAAATAAATTGAAGTGACAGATGGAAAGATGAGTAGTTTTTACTAATCTGTGATGATTCTGATTAGAAAAAAAATTTTCACACTTTAGAATGAGAGAGAAGCTTATGATATGTTTTTTAGATGATTAATGGCAGGAGAAAGAAACAGATTGAAGATAAGTTGGCTTGAACAAAGTAACTCTGATACGGTATTATGCAATGTGAAGCAAATATTTTCTCCGACAATTCGCTTTTGCCTTCGCCTTTGCCTTTGCCTTTGCCTTTGTCAATCGGTAAAATTTATTACTGAAATAAATGACAAGTAAGTATGCAAACGGTTTGAATATGCGATCTTTCTTTATCCATTCATCTATCCTTTTGACTTTCTGAATCTTTCGTTTAAAAATTCAAATTTGTCGTCTTCAGCATCTCCTCACACAATCAATCGACACTTACTAAATGCCAAAATCTTCTACTCAACAATTCATTATTCCCTATGTTTTTTTCTCAGTCTTTTTTTGCTTGTTATCAAGATGGTATTCCAATCATACGTATGTATACATTTCCTGCTTTACTGATAATTACTTTTAACACTATTATTATCATTTATTCTTGTTATTCTCAATATTCTTAAATTAATCATATATTCATAGTGATAGTAGCTACTGATATGTGCATACATAAATTAAGCCATTTTAAGTTAACTTCATAGTAAAATTGGAGTAAAATTTGTTCGAAATATGTATTTTAAAGATAAAAGTTGTGAAAAAAAGGTAAGAGAGAAAAGGGGAAGTCAGTAGCATGGCAAAGGAATGTATGAGTGCATGTGTGTATAATATAGTATAAGATCTGAAGAACCTAGATAGGCCCGTTTTCTAACAGCAGGCCTAACATGCAGCCAATAATCATAATTTTTGCTTGGTTAGACATATAAGCCGTCTTATGTATATATTTCTACCGGCAAGTAAAGTATGATGTTTTCGAAACTGAAGAGCTTAGCAGTATATATATCATTTATTCATTTCAGGATGCATCAATTATAAAGTAGATAAAGGATGGATAGTTTTTAAACTATTAATAACTTGCTAATATATATGCCTTTCATCATTTTGACCTCTTGTCGAGGTTAATAAATTTTTATTGAAAAATATGCAAATGTCAAATAATTATCGTCACTTTACTTTTTTAAATGAAAACAGAAAAAGATATTCATTTTTTACACAACATAGTAATTTTGTTGGTTATATTTCTCAACTAGAAAATCATTCTTTTATCACCTTATTTAATAATTGGAAAATATGGAACACATTTCTAGCTGAATATAACTAGATAATATGATGAAAAATGAAGAAAGAGATATGCTAATGATTTATTTGAATTCAAATCCATTTTAATGCCACATTTTCAGTAATTAGATTCTAGCACATAATGCATGGTAAGCACGCATGCATGCATGCATTCATAAGTATACTAGCCGAATAATGCAGATTATATTTGAATATTCTTTTTACATATTCAAACAAACTACATGAGTTTTCATCTTTCTTATATTTGAACTTGTTTTCTGATTTTAGATTCATAGTTAGTCAATATAAGTTCTTAGAGAGTAGCTTTTCTTGTTAGCATAACATTATTTGTATGCTAACAGTAATGCTAGCTGAGGGAGTTAATTAGCTTCCATAATGACAATGACAGTTCTTTTCTTTGCTTACTTAGAATGAATTGTAGTATTTGAAAAGCATGTTATAATTTTTTTATTTTTTTTCTTTAACTCAAGGAATCATTCATTACACATATTAGTAGCAAGTGATTAAGTATGCTATCGTAATGATGCAAAATAAATCTGACCCGAAATTAAAATATAATCTTTTGCTCAGGTTGAAAGTTCAATTCAAATTCTTTCCATAGGCGCAATACAGACATTAGTATTTGAGCTAGGAATGTGATGTTAATAACACCAAAATGAGCTTACAATAATTATTACCACTAGTTGGCAATAATACCCATCTTCATTCACATCACAACAGTTTATTAAAGGAATCATTTCATCTGCTGATATTTATCATATCTCTGACAACAGCTGTCTTTCACAGATATACACTTACAAATCATCCACACACACATGCAAATATACACAGAGATGCATATATGCATCGCTATATACATGCACATGCGTACATATGGGTGTTTACGTTATTATTGGTTTCGTCCTCTGCCAATCATAATTGCATGATAGCGATAGGATGCGAAGTGCCAATGGCTCATTTCATTTTATGATGCATATTAAGATTACGGTAATAAGCATCAAAAGCACAATTCATAACTTGTCTCAAAAATTACTGTAATATAAATTTTTACACTTCACTCTTTTTATAATGTTTTTAAATGTTAAAATCCAATATAAACTTGAAAATATGAAAATAATTATTGCAGTAAAAAAAATAAAGTCAATATTTTTGTTAAATTTATTTATTATTTTATTTACGAATAAAAATTTAAGAAAAAGAAAAGCACATTTTATATCAGAAATTTTCGCCAATTTCAATTTTTAATTAGAATAATAAAATTTAATTAAAGGTATATAGAGATTAAATTGGGTAGTTTTCATTGAAAATTAAGGGTAAAATATAACAAAAGGAGAATAACGTTTCAGATCAACTTTGAATTTTGATGAGTTACTGTTTAATAGATAGTATGGTAGTAATAAAAAAAATTAAGCAAATTTAAAATTTGAAAAATTTGTTTTTTTTTTCAAATTTTGTCAAAAGTAACAATTTAGGCACTAACTACAATGTATTATAATTGATTATGCAAATTCTGCGAAAGATAAAAACTAAAATTAATGAGAAGTGAATGAGTCGATAGAAAAGTAAGTGATGGAAGGAAAAATTACATAAAAATAATAATAGTGTGAGGCTCATACACATACGCAAATATTGCTATAAATTATGCATTAAAAATATGAAAGAAAATTGTTATATCTTTTATTTGAAGTTTGATTAGGAAGTTTAAAGTCAGTCAGCAAGTACAGTTAGAATATGATCATTGCAAATAAATAACCTCAAGAATGTATGACCTTTCGTAGAAAATTAGAAGTATTAAAGGCATTGGTAAAGTTGAAAAAAAATCAAAAAGTTACAAAATGACGGAAAAAAAATGCAGTCTTTCTATTGATGGCTAAGTATAAAGAGAGCGCTTTAAGTAGCAGCTGTTCCTTAATAAATATTATTCAAATCTATCAGTCGATATAATTATTCATTGCATTGATTTAGCACAAATTAGTTAGTTACTTTTATTACTATATGATTTTATTGCAGCCAATTTATTTTGTTATTTAGCAAAATTTTATCAGACATTTATTAATTCTTATCTCAAAGTGATTTCAGAATCCGTGATGTTTATGTGTGTTGTTATGGATTTTTCAGAAAATTTAAATAATAAAATCAAAGGTAGCATTGCTACTTTTCGTGTAACACTGCATTATTCTTCACGAAAACGAAATAAACTGAGATTAAACTTATAAAAGTCATTTATATTCCTAATTAAAATGCAATTAATGGAAGCGAAAATAAAATAATTACACGTACGTGAATATACTTTATTCTTTTTAGAGCACTATTATTGTATTATATTATATTGTACATATATATAAAACCTTAGTCTGATATTGATTATATTTATGATAATAATTGAAAAAATAAAATAAAAGTGCAGCAAATACAGCGAATAGTTATTGCATATAAAAGCCATGTTCAGAAATCATAATGAATTTAGACAAATCCAACATGATAAGTAGCAAACTTGACTGCTCATACTAGCAGACGCAAAGGATATTATGTTATTGCAAAAAATATACACTCAGTAATAACTGTTATTTGCATGTTTAGATCAGAGTGGATAAGTTTACTTGTGACAATAGAAATTTATGCAAATTTTAATTTGGAGTGATTCCTATTTTCATATGCATTGTATTTAATTGTTATAATAATTTTGATTGCAAAAATAAGTAACTTTGTGAATTTTTTATTCATTCCTATTGAGGCCAGTAAGAAATTTTTTTCTCCAACTATCTTTTCATTGAATTATTTGATGATTTTGATTGATAAACTTGATAGATTGAAGTCATTCATGTGAACCTAATCAGTAATTGAGTAATTCAATATGGTAACAAATCTATTCGTATTTGATTTTGCATTCAATTCATGTTAATGAGATATTCAGTAAGAATAATGCAATGATACACGAGAAGAAAAGCTTAGAAGCGAATTGAAACGGAAAATCATCAAGCATGCAAACTTCCGCTTATCATAAATGTGTGTGTCTGTGGTTTACTTACTATATCGACAAATGAATACTCGTGCAGTTTAAGTATTCAAAAGTAATCTCACCACAAGTTCATAATTATATCTTATTCAAAGCAAAATGTTATAACTGGCATTAACTATTATTACTTTACTTTTTCAGGTCATATGTCAACAAAATATTTTTTATTTTTACTTAATGCTAATTGAAAGCAATAAAATCAAATCTGCATATCTTGTTGCGAAGGCAAAAAATATCCTAAAATCTGTCGTTACATTATTCCAACAAAATTAAACTGCTAATCACCGTCATAATACTACTTTGGATACAAAAATTGGAAATTATGTTAAGATACAATAGATGATCCAAAAGGATGGGACAAATATTTTTTCAAATTTTCAATAAAAATACATCTTTCAAATTTTCGAAAACAAGAATATTTTATTCACACTATTAAGAAGTGAATAAGAATGGAATTGAATTATAGATTTGGATACTTTTTATGTCTAAACTAGTCATCATAACAGTAATATTAATAAATAAATAATAATCATGCCTACTCATGTAACTGTAAAAATTTCAATAGTTTTACTGAAATCAATTTAAAAGTAAATCATAACTAAACCTAGTCCGCTCAGGTAAATAAAACTGGTAGCAGCATTGATACACATAAATATTATCCATTAAACTGTTAAAATTTATGACCCTTTGTGTGTTTACTTCTCTTTGACCTTTCTTACTTCCATCGTTGAACACAATAATGGCTATACTAAGCAAACGTAGAAGAATACACGGAAATAAATAAAAACAAAAATAGGCAAAGGTCAAGAAAGGATAATAGGTTAAAGGTCAGTTGGTTCAACAACTATATTAATGCAACGTGTAATGAGCAGAATACACCACTTCCTTCTCTTGTTTTTGCAACTTTTTTTGTAATTCGTCTGAAGAAGTCGCTCAATGAGTTTATTTCTATTGTAAAATAGCATTAGAAGCAGTTTCATTGCATTTTTGATAGTACTTCCCCTCAACATACTTATTATTTAATGCTGCTGACTGGGAATTAATTACTTCATTACAATACAAACAATATTACTTGCGTTTACAACCTACGGCTTTCCACTTAGCATATGGCTGACTGCTTTATCGTCCAAAGTATAAATCGAATAACTTTTATTTGCAAATAATTCATAGGAGAATTTGAACAGGAAATATCATTACTGAATATAACTATGCTTGAGCATAGCAATTCATATCAATCTGATCTTTGAGTAGCCTCACTGATATGGCTAATAGTTAGGGAGACATTAAAATTGCTATTTGCTATTAATCAGTAAGAATACTTGGAATCATTTACTTATATGCCAGTTCAAAGTAAAATTTCTTTAAGTGCTAGAAGAAAATTTCACTTTAGAAATTAATTCAATTTTGTGTTTTGATCATTTCAAATAGATTTGTATTTGTACTCAGCAAAATAAGTTGATAAGGTCTGAAATAACTACGTATCATGAGTGATAGAAAGTGATAAGAAATTATTCAAATTTTGTATTAATTTTTGGCAGGAAATTATATTATTTAGAGTATTAACAACTACTGATATAGTCGAAGTTTATTTGCTCGGTATTTCATATTTTCTTTGCAATTTTTTTGGTTCATTTAAAATTTCTTAATTTTAGAAGTTTTGTCAGTAAAATGCATAAGTAATGAAAAACAACGATAATTTTTAATGGTATCTTATTGGTGTTTAATAGTCAGTATTTCGCTTTATTTTGTGATTTTGATTAAGCTATGAAAATATGCAGTAGTCTTAATTTCCATAGCATCTATACCTGTTGCTAACAAATTATTACATTACATGAAGTAAATGATTAAAAGAACTAGCGATGATGATAACAGTTCATGTAAATTATAATAATAATAGATGCTCATATTTTAACCCTTTAAAACAAGCTTATCATTGGTGATGACATTGATCACCTTGATAACAATTATAAGAAATCAATAAAATTTATTCACTATAATTTTGTATAGAATGCTGTTTGTTAATAATTTTTGCAAAGAAAAAACATAAAAGTGGCGGGAAAGAATTGCAACAAAATTATTGTTGGTAAATAACAACTGACGACAATAATTTGCAGCAAAAAAATAAAAATAAAAATAAACAAACAACAAATGGCTGCAGACAAAAAACAAAAAAAGATCACATTTTAATTAATTAATTAATTAAATTAATTAATTATTTATTTTTGTATTTATTAGAGTGGTTCGAAAATAATGAAAGAAAGGGAAGCAAAAGTTAAACATTTGAGATGAATGCAATTCGTTGCGAAAGAAGAAGAAATGAGCGAAAAAGAAGAATAATAATACTTTATGGGTAAATATCTCTTCTCGCAGCTGCCTTATTTCTTCTTAAATTATTCTTAATTTCTTCACATTTAATGCATTTTCATTTGTTACTGTGATTGATAAAAATTGTTCTCACGTCACTATTAATACTTAATATTATTATTATCATTATTATTATTACTATTATTAATGATTATTAACATAACACTAGTGATACGGTAAAGTTACTGTAAGGTATTATGAAATTGATAATTTTTATTGATAACTGCAGTGATGAAAATTGTACTCATCACTGATAATAACAGTAATGATGATAATATTTAAAATGAGAAAAAAAGTGATTATGTAAAGATCACAGATTGTTATTGCCTGCCGATAGAAATGATAATCATAACGATTGTTGATGATAATAATAACAAAAGCAATAAGAAAAACTAATTATGTGCTGTAAAAGAATTACAGAATTGTATTGACTCACTTGCACATTTATCACTGATAATGACATTAGTAATCATAAAAGCAATAAATACAATCATTATGAATTGTAATGTATTTAGAGAAAGATTATAGGTATTTTCCCTTTTGAATAGTAATAACAACAGTAAAGGGAAACGAATAAGAAAATGCTAACTAACTGATAATAATGATAACATTAGCTTACAGTAGAACTAGCAGAAGTGATATTGATGATAATTTATTCATAAAGTGTTAATGAAGAAAAAAGTCTATGCAAAATTATTCATTCAGCCCATGTGTATTTCTTAAGCACCTAGCAAATAATATCATCAGCAACTCTAAAATTTTATTCAAATACATCAAAATACTCTGATGATCATAATGGTTATTTAAGTTATAATTTTTCATAGACAGTTCTAGTAAGGTAAGAGTTGATAATATCAGCAATTATAAAATTAATAAAAATTTTGTTGTGTAATTTGTGATTAAAGATAAATTTGATCTTGGACATAATTAAAGTTACTTCTTAAATGTATTTAAGTAATTAAGTTAACTCAAACGCAGTAAGGTTGTAACACAATTGATAAGGATATCATTTAAAAAAATATAATTATTTCCTTAATAGAAATTTGTACACAATAATATTATATTTAAAAATATATTCATAATCACACACTATTATAAAAAAAACTTTTTTATCCTTACTTCAATATTTTCTTGTTAATAATATATGCACACAAATACGATATTCATAATTATTTAAATATAATAAAGTATAAATGTAAACTTTCAAGTTAAACTTTATTAGTCCAATCTTTTTCGCTTTTTCAGAAAATACATTTCAAAAATATTTTATATAAAAAGAAAGAATGAAATTTGTCGTAAATTATTGCATCGTTGATTTTTTATGCGCTCAATTTCAAAGAAATAAAATGAATTAATTATTATTTCCAATGGCTTTTTTCATCGAAAAATTTTGTTGCAATGAATCGTTTCTCGCCTTTAACTGATCTTAAACTAATTTTTCATTTATTATTCATTTTCTTTCATCCTAAAATTATGCATTCTTTTCATTCATTTACAAATTGTACGATTTATTCAAATTTCATATTTTGTTACTGTATTTCTTTTTCGTGTATTTATCATGCAGTTTACGGATTGTAGTAATTTATCAGACACAAGCAGTTGTTGTATTAATGATATTTATGATAATTATAATTACAATCATTATTACTATGGGATTGTGATAATTCTTGATAATTAGTAATGTAATATATACCTTACAATAGTAAAACAACAGCAATAATAAGATGCAAATTCGCTATTAAGAAAATGGAAAAATTACTTCTAAACTTCAATTAACAATTGATCACTAAATTTAAAATATACTATTATTTTCATTATTATAAAAATAATAGCCATTCCTGTAATAAATATTGAGAATGTCTCTTTGATATTTCTACTGCTTGATGATACTCAAATTAAACTGCGCTAATTATAAATGGCAATTTTCGAAAATCCTTCTAACGTTTCTCAATGCTACAATAAAAATATTGCTAGTTAATATCTAAACGATAATAATGTATGTTTGGTTATTATTGTAAAAAAGTGCACAAGATTGTGCACTTAAAGAAATATAATTTTGTTGGAAATATATTAATGAATATAACCTGGCGAATATGATTTATTATCTTACAGTTTTATATTCCTTTACAGTTTAAAAACTTGAAATTACCGTATCTTATATTGAGAGAGTCTGACAAATGATTACGATTATATGAAATAAAGTAGAATCTCAAGTAAGAAACTGTGAGAAATGGTTTAAAATTGATAAAGTAGTGAATTTAAGGTATGAGCTTAAAGCTGTGAAAAAGTCAAAAATCAAGCAGGCATTTGTATTTTTTATTCTTTACTATTTTTTCTTTTTGATATTTGTTACTTTTTTTTCGATCTAAATTAAGGATAATACTTAAAAAATGAACTATTTTACTCATATGAAATAATTTGGGAATGTGAGGATTTTTCAGCGAACTTACCACCAGAGAGCTAACCTTATTAAGAACAAATCAATAAATAAGTATTGCTAATTAGTAGATGAAAGTAACTTAAATAATACTTCAAAGATGATATGAGTGAAAATCACAGCACCACATTTGAGATTCAGAGTTAAGAAGGCAGTGAATCAGTAGAAGCATAGAATGGCCACGCAGAAAATCTGCTTCGTACTCACTTTCATGTGCACACTTTCATGAGCAGTGATGGCCTCTCTTCTCAAGCTGTGTATCTACTAGAAGTTATTTATCTACTGAAATCTGTTATTTTTTGATTCATTTCCTTAGTTTTTCTCCCAAATAATCCTTGCACAGCATGTAATTATGATTCGAATGATTTTTATGAGTATTTAACGTAAATTACTTTTGATATAAAATCAAAGACGCTAAGAAAAAATGTAATAAATTAACTATCAAAATATTCTAAAGCCTCTTTATTGATTTTACATATTTTACTGATTAGCACATTTATTATATAATATATTGCTCGGTTGTGCCGAGTTGCCGAGCGGTTGAGTTGTCAGCTAGTCTATCGGATCACAAAGCAAAAAAACAGGAAATAGAGGATGGACGGAAAAACGGAGCCTGGAATCATGAATGAAAACAAATAAGAAACAGGTGAGGTTGTTGAAGAAAACTCCGTGAAGGTCACGGGAAAGTGCCTGACTATTGTGCCGGAATCAGCAGAACTGAGCACCGGACAAGTACAGTTAGAAATGCGGGAATACGAGAATCAAGAAGACAGAAAGGAAGATTGACCTCTGACCTGCTGCACACTATATATATTGTGCAACTGATTGATTATTTGTTAATCTGCTATTATGTTATTAAAGGTTTTTGGTATGAAATATTAAGTAACACTAGATTCTAACTATCACTAAATTTTATCAGAAGAGTTTAGTTTTCAGCGTTTTAAATTTTCATAAGTTTCTGAAGGATCATAAAAGACGTTGGGTGCAATCAACATTTTATTTTACTGATTTAAATTCTTAATTTGCTAATATTAAGCACTTCAAGTATGTTTATTGACTTTCTTCTTGAAGCGCAAGCAAAGCTTTATAGTTATTTATTGTACTTATTGATTATATTAAGAGCAACTTTGATTTGAATCAAAGTAAATCGGTAGTTGATTATTAACAATCAAAAGATAATTCTATTTAAATCACTCACTATTAGTTGCTTTTTGTTCGCGCATTAAAATGTTGAACCATGCAGACAAATATCAACAAATTATACTTACTTACACATTTATTTGTATTATCACTTATTTTTGATATTTGTACTGTAAAGGATGAAAATTATTGTTGCAATATAATTGAGAGTAATTATTCTTTTCAAGAAAAACTATTATCTAAGAAATGGCAGTGAAAAGTTCAGAAGTATTCGTTCGATTGGTACTGCAAGAATTGTTGTTGTTGCCTCTCATTAGACTCTGAGAAGCAATAAGCAATAGTTTTAGAGTAAAAGTCAAGGAAGTATTATGGAAATATATAAAATCATATTATTCCATTTGGTGATCTTTCTTCTTCTTGTTTGATCTATAAATGCATAATTAAAAATGGCAAGCTATTATAATTGGATTTATTTTATCTTTCTCCATCCCATCATTTGTTTATTCGCAAGATATAATTGCTAAAAAGCACTGATAAAACGATGATTTTTCGTTGATTTCTTTGCTTGTCAATAAAATTTTTTCCAATTGTGCGTATAATAATGAAAATTGTAGTGAAAAAATCAAATGTTAAAGGTGAAAAGGTTAAAGAATGTTTTAAAGTGGTACAAATGGAAATTATTTAAATGACTAATATATAAGTGAAGTTTGATGCAAATCATTTATATTTACAAATTTAATAGTCGACAGACATATACGCACACACCACACACACGTGAACATACATTATGCAAATTAAATAAATGATAATGTTAGATTATTTTTAATGAGACTCTATGACAATATGCTTCAAATGAGGGCTGGTCAAAGGTTGCTGAACACAGATGAAAATAATGATAAGCCATTAAAGATTTAATTAAAAATATATTACTCTCAAGCGATTGCTACTAGATTTTAAGCTTTTAAAACCCGACGAAATGGTATTATTATTTAGATCACCTTGTAATTCATCTGAATCTTATGCCTTTCAGTCTGGAAGTACTATTTTAAAAACTTTGATTCTAACTACAAAAATAAAAAGTATTGGGTAAATTTTCAAAGAATATGTTAAATTTCCAGAAACATTTAAACTTGCAAATTTTAAAATATGAAATTTAATTCATAAAATTATGCAATTACAATTTTGTGTTCTTTGTTGTTGTACAATCAGAATCGATTTGTGAAATATTAATATTTTGTGATGACTGATAACACTGATCACAAATTGCTGCATTATTATGATCAGTTTGATCAACATTTGGATTTTGCTTACATAATTACCATATCTTGAGAGCAAAATAAGTCAGTACTTGAAAGATTCTAAAATATTAGCAATCTATTTTAAAAAACAATTTAACGCTAGCTTTACATAATCATAACTTCAGTGTCATATTTCGCATTTTGGACAGAAGCAATCAACTTCTCAAATTTCATAAATTATTTTTCGTTTTCTTGTTCAAAACCTTAATTTTCACTCTATTTAATCAAAGGCTATTTCTGAAACGGAAAATAAAATGAGATTTTTTGATGGTTAAATAAATATTTTTTATACATATCTTATGACACCTGTGTATGTATGTACTTGCGAGAGTCAATAATTCGCTATGATTTGCTTTTTAAAATTGCTCATTTATACTTAACTTTTTTTTCCAAATATAAATTTATGGTTAAATATCAATTTTTTGTTTCTGACAACGTTCATTTACATTAAAACTAAAAATTATGTAAAATTTTGTATAGTTAATTAATGTTATTAATTATCAAATACTAATTAGTAGTGGTTCTTGGTTAAGCGCTCAAAATAACAGACAGATATTAGTTTGCGTAAACATCACGTAATTAACTTCAGTGCCTGAAGTATTTTCAGTACAGTGATCACCATGTATATTATAATAAATGTTTGCAGATTTATTCTTCCAATTATTTTCAGAAACATTTTATTTCAAATTTATTATTCACCATTATTCTAGAAGATTAAAAAAATTTTTAAACTGTAATAAATAATTGCTATTAAATAAACTCTAAAGTTATGAGTACTTGTAAAACGTTATCAAGTCAATTTTTGTAAAAAGAAATGGTTTTGTTTTTAAAAATTTCAAATTATAGTTTACATTTTTAAGTGAAGTTAAGTGTGTTTCTATGATGGCAAAATTAATTTGCTTGCACACTTTTGATTTTCACAGTCACTGACAAATTATGTTTGTAATAAAAGAAGATGTTGTTAAGAAAATGCAAACAATAATAACACACGTACAAGTCTCTAAATGACAAGTTCATTAGCTATAATTAAATAATCAAATTTCGGTAGCATATGCTCGTGAGGTTGCATTAACAAGAAAAAATACATAATTGGTAAAATTTGTACAATTGTAAGGAAGAAAATATAATTTCGAGGATGAATGAGTGAAACTGATCTTAATTAATAGTCAACTTAATTAACGGATAAATAGAGTTAAGAAAGAAACATTTTATGCACTGAAGTCTGAAATGAATACTAATCTGAAGTTTGTCCAATGGTACTAAGACAGTACATTCCAACTAGTTCTGAAAGTAAAAGACTGTAATATTTCAAGTTGTGTTTTCACTTACATGATAAAAAAAAATCAGTCCAGTTGTCTATTTATCAAAATGTAATTTCAGTTATTGATAAAAAATTTATCAAATTTTTGCTAAATTTTATCAAAATATACAAAAAAAAAGTAAACGGACTTTTGATTGCAAAAAAATAGTTGATGCTTATCAGTCAGATATAATAATTTCAGTGATTAGCTACAAAAATAAAACAGAATAACTTCACTGATCAGCTATAAAAATAGCTTAATTTTAGTTAATTTACATAATTTGCACATCACAATGATAAAATATCAACCATTTAAAAAGCTTTCCGACTGTATACTTATTTTAAATCATAATTATCATTTAAACTAATAATTATGGCACTTCTTATCATAACTTATCACTATTTATCTCATATTTAGCGTTAGCAGCAGCTATTTTTGCCATTTATAACCTTTCACTCTTACATATTAGTAATCGAAATCATTTTGTATTACAGTCAGTACAAATTAATATTTTGATGAGTCGTTATCGGTCATGTAAAAAATGTTATCAAATGTCTATTCCGTTCATTTTTTTTGACCTTATAAAAACTTGCTTATTAAAATTTTGTTTTAATTTCAGTTCATTTGTTGAATTTTGGCATGTAGCAACGAAATCCACAATTTTTGGCTCAAATTTACCGAAAACTTTCAATAAAAAGTCATAGCATTGAAAGGGAGGCATAATTTTAAGCAGTTATTTCCATTTATGAATAATTTACTCACAAGTACGAGAGGTTAAAAATCAACATTCCGAAATTTCTCCAACTTTTTGTAACTAAAAATTTGCAAAAGTAAGTTAAAAATGTTACAGCATTTGAAGTTGAAGCATACTTCTTAGAAATCATTCAAATTAATGAACAACTTGGCTGAAAACAATAAATTATTATTACTAAAGTTGTTGAAAATTTTCAATTTTAGAAAGTTTAAAAAATCATTAAATTCATAAAGTTGGGCGAAAACAAAATTTTTTGACGTTAAAAAACAGAGAAAGAAATTGAAAATTTTTTGAAAAAGTAAAAGATCGTAATTATGATTTATTTACTGAAAGTTTTTCCAAATTCTAAAGAATATCTCATCTTGATCTTTTTTTAAGTCTTTTTTTTTATATCTTTAGTAGTAAAAGTCTTGAAAAATTACTTCTACAAATATTGCCTATAAGTAATTGGAGCTTTTGAATGTCATAAATGATTTGATATAATATGATAAGGTTAAGATCAATTTTGATGAATCAATAATAATCTGTGAAAAGTTTGTGCAAGCTCAATTCTGCTGCTTTTGCCACAATTTAGACAAAAACTTTTACGATATTAATTAGTCATTATTGATTTATCATTGAATAGTTGATAAGAGAAGAAAGGCAAGTGTTAGCAATGGGTTGTTGATATTAACCGTAGAAGATAAATGCTCATCCATAAATAAGCCAATTGTTGGAATCGTAAATATTACGAGTTGACAGATCATAGAAACTACACCGAAGGGTTACGTTGAAACTTGCCGCTTGCACTAAAATTTTTCATCTTCAGCCATCTTAATGAAATATAATTGAGGTTAAATCTTGATCAGCTACCTTAATTGCTAAAAATTTTTGGCTAATTAGTAAGGCTAATGCATGACTGCCATTTATTCAAACTGATGGCTTAGAACTAAGTTTAAACTTATTAGTAATTAATTTTTGCACTTTTTTTTTGATGAAAGTAATCAAGATTATGTGCGAAATTAACTTTGTTACCACAATATTCATTATGTACAAAAATTAAGGCAACAATAGGCACCTTAAAGCAATGAGATAACTGACATGTAATGAAAATTTTTATTCCTATTAATTATTAATCTTATTAAATATTTTGAGGAAAACTTAAAATTGATTTGTTTCTGCTGTTCAGATTCTAAAATCATCTCAAGCAAATATTAATTTCAACGTATTATCTGAAGATTTTTAATATCTTTACGAGATTTCGATGTCATTAAGAAATATAAAATTGCGACTGATATTTTCATTATAATACGTGAAAATTTATGATTTGCTAATAATTTCAATTATAACGAAAGATAAAAACTTCTTATTTGTTTTAAAGAATCATCACACTTTGGACGCTTAACTCAAAAGTTGGAATTACTGTTGGAAATAATAACTTTAGTACTGATGTTAGCATTTTTTGAAATTCAACGATATTGAAAATTACACAGCCCTGTCTCTCATATAAAAAACAGTTTTCAAAGTTCTGAAACTTTCATTATCGTTTCTTAATATCTGCTGCCCTTCACCTATATCTCTTGCTTTATGATTAATTTTATAATTTTTTAACAATTTGCATTTTTTAGAAAATTAAAAAAAAATGGTGTAACGAGTTTTAATTGTGTGCTTATCAGCTTTTTTTGATTTAATTGGATTGTTTGTAAAGCAAAAATTATGCGAACTTGTCAGTGGCATTAAATGATATGATCCATTAAAGATTTATAATTTCTCGGTTACTCAAACAAGTAAGATAATCTTCAAAAGCATAATTAAATGGATAATTACTCGATTTTCTGACTTACTTTCATGATATTAAAGCCATAAATACATATATTCATCCTATCTCCAGTTCCACACTAAGAAAAGGCAGGCAAAAGGAAATACTTTTAGCTCAAACCAAATTTTTTGTGAGAAACTTGCAAAATTAAGCAAAAATTATTCCAAAAATATGCTTTTTTTTGTTTATAATTTTATTAAGTTGTTAAATACCATTTTAATAAGCTGAGTGAATAAAGAACTGCATTTCAATTAACTATTGTAATCATAAATTATTTAAATGAAACAAAATTAAATAAAATACTAATACAAGCAAGGACTACTTTACTGTACACAAATATAATTTAATAAATATGCAGGTAGATAGATAGTCTAAATTGCTTAACAAAGCGAACAAATAAACAATCAAAGAAATAGAAGTGATTAACAATAAAGTGAATAGCAAACTGATTAGTCAACGCACAATATAAATAAATGGACAGATAAATGCACAAATAAGACTAGTCTAATTCTAATGAATAATTAGTGATCCAAATAAGAAATTATCGCAATAACTGAATGTATCAATCTACTAATAGCAAAAATAAATCAAAATTGAGTAAGGCAAACTGATTGTCTGCAAGGAAAGTGGGAAAAACTTCTCATATTTACGCACCTTCCACAATATCAAGTTCAAATTTCTGAATTCTTATAATTTTTACTTCAAAGAAAAAAGTAAAAAAAAGGAATCAAGTATATGGAAAAAAAGCAGCTTTCCTATGTTTTTAATTTACGATTATGCAAAGAAAATTATATTTTGCTGTCATATGCAAAGCCTTTCCAAGTTTATAAGGTTTCTCCTTTATGGTTTTTTTCTTTCTCTAGGCAACCTTTCATATCTCAATAAACATGTGACTAATCAGAACTTGTAATAATTGCTGATTAGCTGATTATGCATGTGATGCAGATGCTGTGAATCTAAGATTCCTCAAGTAGATCACTAAAATCCTACAATGACTTTCGAAATTTGCTACACAGAAAATTTGTTACAAAAAATCAAATACTTTCCCAGTCACTCAAAAAGTAAATTTTATTATTGCGTAAAGAAGTCGTATTCTGTTGAATGCATATGATTCTGCCAGTAACAAAGACTATTTATTAATCTACCGCTCGCTGCACAAAAATGATCAAAATCAACTAATGTACATCGTTTGCAAAACAAAATTCTTCATTTTTTAAGACAATCATTTCCTGAAATGAGGTCAAATAAATTAAAATATATTAATCAGCAATGCCATTCAACATAAGACCCAGAAGACAAATTACTGCAAGATGTAAACAAGAGTTCAGATCTACTGAAAGAGATTTCTTAACTAATAAAAATAAAATCGTGTCATGTACTGGTTTTAACATGGAGAAGTCGAATTATTAAGTGTCAATATAAGCAGACTTTTCTCTTGTTAAAAGGTGTGTTAAAATTAACAAACGAACTCTACAGCAATAACAATTTTAATAACAAAAAATCACGTCTATAGAGTTTTACAAAACAAATGTGTGTTCATGAACAAAGAAATGAAAGCTGAAACAAAAACATGAAAAGAATTCTTGATAACGAAGAAACCAACATGATAAGATAAGCCTTTTCCGAGTTATATGAAAACAAATTCACTTAATCTTTTATAGTAAAAGAAGTCAAAAGATAAAATAATCGAGAGAAATACAAATAGCCGAAACTCGAAAAAATGTTAGTAAATAGATTTCAAAACATATGAATTTTTCGAATTCAAGTAAATTATAGTGAGCCATTTTGTTGAAGACGCTTATCATGGAGCACATCGACCAACAAAACGTGGATAAAGACAAACATCACGAATATGATACGTATTAGTCAACCAACAAATGAATCGTTCCAAGCCAAGTCCATATCCACCATGAGGACAAGTGCCATAAATGCGTTGATCCAAATACCAGTAGTATGGTTTCGAATCGATTTTAGCATTTTCAAATGCTTTAGAAAGCTCGTCAGCCTTTGCAAAAAACAAAACTATATTTTAAAAAAAGCGATTAGAAATTAAGAAAACAAAGACCAGAAAACATATACCTTCCAAATTCTCATACTTCCGCCAACAATTTCCCCAACCCCAGGCATGAGAAGATCAACAGATTCTGTTAAATTATTGTCATTTGCATCTCGCTGCATGTAGAACGCCTTGATCCCACTTGGAAAACGATTGAGCAAGATTGGCTTCAACAATTTAAAAATAAAGATATGAAAACCGATAATGATTTCAATAATATCTAGAACACGATAACTTGAGAAATTCATATAATTTTAGAAAATAGTATTAGAAGTAAAATAATAATTCTTTTAAATTAGCTTCAAAATCTATTTCGTTCAGTGAAAAAATGTTTCTATTTACAACTAAATGTGGTTTAAAATACCAACCTTATTAATTGTATCCGTCATAAAACGTTCTGCAGCTTCAGCAATGTCCTCGCCATAACAGAAATCTCTGCCAAATTCGTTTTTAACACCATGTTCCTGTAGCCATTTGATGGCGTCCTTATACTCAAGTTTTAGAAATGGTCGTTCTGGCGGAACAAAGTTCTGAATAGTAAAAAGATATTTTATTTCTTCCAGCCTAATTCAACAGGTTTCAAATTCGAAAAAATAATGAAAAGACTGACTGGATTAATGCGTTCTAGCAATTTTTTACTTTCTTCATCAGCCAATAGGCGATTAACTGTGTCACAAACTAGTTCTTCAATTTTCATCATCAGTTCATCAAAAGTTATGAATGGACATTCTGCTTCAACGTGTGCATATTCCGCAAGATGCCGACGAGTCCGAGACTTTTCAGCTCTTAAAAAAGATTGGTAAATGTCTTGAGTAAATTTATTTGCGTAGAATATGATGATTTACAATCGACAAGAAGGAAATCAACTTCCTACATATCTAACTTTATATCTTTAGGCTTAATTTAAGTGTATGATGTACGAAAACTGCTTCTCAGCCTCGCTTATTTATTTGCATGATTTTTAAGAAATTATTTTTAACTTTTTATTCGTATTAGCATTTTTCTTACTATTATATTACTAATAATAACTGTAACTAGAGAGCCTTTTCTATTAACCACAAAGAACTTCTTAACAATTTACTGATTATGTAATCATAGAGTATAAGATTCAGAAACGAAATACACTGATGGTAGCAATACTGTAATATGAGTTCTATTGAGCTTTAAGTACTTATTAAAAAGTGAAAATTTCTTGCACACAAACCTATATGACTGTGCAATGCAGTAAACGTCACCAAGAGAAGGAATAACAGTTTCCAAATACAGTTGTGATGACTGAGTAAGATAAGACGGTTCTCCAAAATAGTCAAGTCCAAACAACGTTGATCCACCCTCTACCTAGAAAGAAGTTTACGGTACTTTTATTTCTAATAATTTTCAGCACTGGTTTTAGAGAAATGCAAGAAATGCTTGAGAAAATTAAAAAGTTTCCAAAACTTGTAGAGATAAACCTGAGTTTGAACTAATGTTGGAGGCATAATTTCAATATAACCAGCACCATAAAAGTGTTCTCGCATTGCTCGAGTAGCAGCTGCCTTCAAACGTAACAATGCGGCAGCATTTTCACCTCGTATTACCAAATGCCTATTATCTAGCATCTTGTCTACACCTGCTTCCTCATTCAGAACATTGTCAATACCTGAAGAGAACAAATATTTCATCAATCCTTTCCTCGGAAATAAAGTATCATGACTTCATATCGCAATATCTTACAAACAATAATGACATAAAAATAAAGCTGAAAGTCAGAACAGTTAATTAGTAATTCAAACTCTTTAAAATACTTTATTACTGCGATTGAAAATTTATAGTTAAGTTGGTAAAGATCGATCTTAAAAACCCTAATATGATCAATATATATGAACAATTATTTACTTAAAAACCCTAATACTTTGCTTGAAAAGTTTCAACACTACAATTAGACAAAAAGATGAATAAAAAAGTGATAAAAGTAAATGAATAAAACCTCCAGGAGGAGCATTTCCAATTACGCTCCAAAAATCTGCTATTAATTCATGACCACTTGGTGCTTCTTTTCCTTTCGGAACTTCTTTCACCACACCATATATCTCTACAGTGCTCTCCGTATTTAATGTTAGGGCATCATAGGTTTGGCACTGAAATGAATAATGACTTCAAAAAATATTACTTGCTGAAAACAGAGTTACATATAAAATTATTTAAAACAACTACATTCAATGTTTTCATAAGTAAATTTTAATTGTCAAATTTGAAAAATATTAAATGATCACCGTATTATTAAAGTTTCTGTTTCTATATCAATAACATGTTTGCATATAAATTACTCACCAATTTATCTGTGAGCACAGCTTGAAGAAAACCAGTCCCATCCCGCAAGATGAAAAACATTAACGATTTTCCTGAAAGTTGGAAAATATATAATGCCAGTACCAAAACAAAAAAAGCACTAGTTATCTGTAATCTTTTTCAAGATAGCAAAACTATAAACCTACAACAATGCAACAGAATAGACGATAAACATGCCTTGCCTACGTATTCGATGTACCCATGCTTTAATACACACACGTTGATTCCGATAACTGATTAGATTTCGAATTTTCAAACCAAAATGACATGCTAAATTCTGGTTTAGCTCTATGCGTATTTTTTTCGCCTCCTCGAGGGATGCCATAATGCTTTTCTCCAAATCTTGTTCCTAAAATGATAAAAAACAAGCGTATAACTAATAACTGCAAAATAATGTGCAGTATGAATGCTGGATTTTGTTATTAAAGTGATGAAGAACTAATAAAAGTTGAGAGTTCGGAGATTAAATTTAACAAGTACTGCACTTAACTTTTGTCTTCATTAGCCACATTAAACACTGCTAGTAAGTTAATTAGCAAAATTAATTTACTCTTGCAGAAACTTTCTCATTTTTGCGCATTTCCTGTTCAAAACGCTTCTGGTTTTTCTTTAATGCCGTCTTTGAAGCACATTCCCATATCTTCTTTCCATCTTTTTCTGTTCTGATTAAAAAATCCCCTTTCGCTGATTTCGCAATCACCATAGCTTGAAAAAGTGATCTGCAGAAATCACATTCGTGATCATTTTTAATCTTTTACGCGAAAATACCAAACAAGTATTTTAAATGAATTTAAATCATGAGATTCTATTTAATTATTTAAAAAATTTGAATAATACTGGAAAAGCTAACCTTAACGGTTTTAGCTCAGTACCGTCGTTTGAATCATCTCCAGTTTTCGGGCAAACATATAAAGTCATTTTACACACTACTAGCGCAAAAGGCCTCAAAATGGATAATCATAAAAGCAAATGCAATACTAAAAAAATATGCAATAACAGTACGCAAGGGTCACTTAGACAATAAATGTACTAAACTTTGTAGCTTCACTTCTGCAAATACTTTTTTAATGAAGCAAATGCAATACTAAAAAATATTCCTTGAACTTCAACTGCTGCAACAATTAAATTTAGTGACTTTATAAAATAATGGCTACAGACATTGAAAGCTTTTGAAACAATCATGAATAAACCTTACTAGTGATTACTAATAATACTGGAATGATGTGACTGAGATGAAAGCTACTAACAGAGTGCTTCTGCAGAGCTGATTTTATATGAAAACAGTATATCTCTTATCTCTTAGATGCTACAACTTTAAGTTAAATTTATATTTCATTAAGAATTTGAAAGTCTTTAAGTCCAAGCTGCATGCATGCAATATATTCGTCACAGCAAGAAGATTAAATACAGATATGATAGTGCCTTCTAATGCTATCTTCACTGCAAATGACTTTTACATTTCTTTGTTGCATTTTTCGGCAAGAAACTTTATTATGCTCAAATGTTTATTTACGAGCATACACTCATAAACCAAATCATAATAAGTCATCACTATTGTCCAGCTTAAACATAGCTACATATTACCATACTAACTTAAACCCAAAATACACCAGTTACCTCTGATTATCATCCATCATAGTAAGCACAGCAAAGAATGCTGCTGCTTTTAACGGCCTTATTCTCAAGCAGTAGCGATATGCAATTGCTTTTTCATAAAATTTTACCTTTTGAATAATACATTTAAGCAACTTGCATGCATTAATTAATTAAGTAAGTAAATCCCTTGTCCTAAATTTAGGAAGTATAACGAACAAATAATTGCTTGCAATACAAAACTTTCTTATTTTTCAAAACATTTGTGGGAAAGAATTGGTTAGACTTTTATAGTTTTGAAAGCATTAACACTCGAATGCTTCTACCCTGTTATGCCTTCCTTGTGCATACTAAAAGGCATACTCTTCAAAAATACGCTCACTAATTTTATCAGTTTTTATCACAGGGATAGTTATGGACAAGCATCGAACATCAGTGCTTGCTGATAACTTTATTCAAAAATGTCATAACGATCGTAATCGTTACACGCATTCAATCATAAATTGCGATTTCAAGAATGTATTAGTCTAAAATGTAACATCAAAACAAGGTATTATTGTTCGTAGTATATAGTGTGATTATCTGTATTGTATTTAAAGCTTTATATTATGCATACTTTCCTCGAGTTATTACTGCAGGCTTAAACAGCAAAAAATATATTACAAATTTGAGCAGAGCAATTAATCAAAAGTATATTACTGTAAAGTTTGAGATATCTTTACCAGAAGCATTGTCATCAGTCAGAGGCACATAATGCTGCGAAGTTTTACATATAAGTATTTGTTTGTTTTGCAAGCACTACTGCTCTGTTCAAAGTAATGTGAATGAACTGCACGTGTGGATTATTGATGTAACTCGTCGTCTTGACTTAGTCTAAAAGTCTTAGTGATAAAAATTTGTAAAAACTACTGCACAAAAAAGGAATATTCTAGAAACTGTAATGAAGATTGATTGATTTTTTTTGGATTTAATGAAGTGTTAGTAAAAATAAGCGGAAAAATACAAATCTGTGATGTAAAAGGTTTGAAAAATGCATAAAACACACATCATCAAAAGTGGCATTAGTACTTTTGCTAAGAACAGGAAAACGTCACTTTTTATTGGCTAAAAATTGCATAGCATAGCATCGATTGCTAAATCAATACGTACTTAACTTAGCTAGGCCTGGATAAAGCAAGACGTCAAGGCCTAGAAGATGAAGTAAGGCTAAGGCTTAGCGAGAACTCACATTGCTGTGTCAGTCTGCTTCATTTGGCGTAATGTATTAGTGATGTTGAAGTCATCATTTTTAGCCAGTTTTTCTTCCAGTAAGTTAGCATGTTTCAGTAAATAATGTACATAAAATTAATGGCTTATTTGAAAAGCTAATAAATGGTTAGATTAATAAACTTCATCCAAATGTAAAACAAACAAGACAAATTTCCAGACTTTTGCACAAAACTTTTCACTTTTCGTACGTTTTTTTCACTTCTCGAAGTAAAAATATTGCAGTACGGTTTGAGATAGCGAAAATTGCTTTTGTTGCCATAAAATAAGATGCAAATATCAATTTTTTAAATTCTTTTAAGACTTAATTAGATGAGTAATTAATTTTGTTAAGCATTACGCTGTTAACATACTTTTGCACAGTTAGCACAAAAAAATGCAAGAATCAAATTCACTTTTCAGTAAAATGTTTGTATTATTTTGTTTCATTTTGACAAATAATAACTGCTAATTTTTAATTGTTTATATATATGTGTATTATTTTAATTGTTTATAATTGCTAATTTTGTTGCAGTATAAAGCCAAGTCTGGTTATAATACTTTTAGAGCACTGTAAGAATAAAAACAAATATAAAATGCTAGTTAAAGTTAGTAAAGTCTAATACATATTTTTACTGAATGAATTTTTTAAAATATTTAATGCATGCGATTATTTTTTTGAAGATGTAATTGTCTTTACGATATGTGGCTCAGTTGGTTTTATCTTACTAGCCATTGCATCAGCATGCATAATTCGTCGTCAAAAATATCCAAATGTCAAAAAGCTAAATGGATTGATTGAACCGCGCACCACTGTTGCTCTTAAATATAACAACGGGAAAAGTCCTGGAGGTTTAAAAAATTCCCCATCATCACTTCCATCTCCTCTCACCTCGGATAGCTCATCTTCCAGTCCAATGTTGTCAACACGACCGCTTATTGTCTCACCACAACAACAATCATTTAATCGAATTTCCCCTTCACAATTGGGATCTGATCGAGGATTTATCAACTTTACTCTTAATTACAGCATTGAGAATGAAACTTTACAGGTAAACCTTTCTAACTAAACTTTGCAAATATGACACAGCAATCAAAATAACATTCATTCAGTTTGTAGCAAAAAATTTAGTACAATTTATATTTATTTTATATCTTAAAAAATGCTAATCAAAATTAACTCATAAAAAGACAGAAGTCTGCATTTTGAACTGCGAAACTTTTACTCATTTTATTTTATTCTGTTAAAGAACTGACAGTAAGAGTGACTGTAAGCAATCACGATTTGGATGCTGTGCTTTTTTTGATATTTTGACCAGAAAAAATGCATCAAAAATGCACTAAATTTTCTAAGTATCTTTGCAGGTACAATAAAAAACCTGATTCCTATATAATATGATTTAACTTTGAACCATAGATAAATAAATAGATAGATAGATAGATAAATAGATAGATAGATGGATAGATAGATTCCCATTTAATATTCTTTAAATGGCATAAATATTGCGATTTATTGCATACAAAAGTATTACATTTAGTCGCCATTTGGTAATCAAATGATATTTTTAAGGTAAATATAATATGTTGTCGAGATCTACCAGAACTCGTGATTACATCTGATGGTCAGTGTTTGCTAGAGCCATACGTGAAGCTACAATTGCTACCAGAAAAACAACATCGCGTGAAGACACGACTTGTTCGAGCATCTCGTAATCCACAATATGATGAGGCGTTTTCTATGTACGGAATCCATACATCCCAACTTGTCACCACAAGTTTGCACTTCGCGGTTAGATTATTTTTGATACAAATTTAACTATCAATATTTCTTCTCAAATATTCCAAAAACAGTACATATATTTCTGGAAATTTTTTCTTCAACTTGCGATATTTCTTCGTTTTATTTTGCTGCAACTTTCCAGCATTTTGAATGCGTGTTATACAGAATTATTAGCGTTAAAGTTTTTGTTTTTTAATCGCACAAAAATTCGTATATATTTTCGAATTAATTTACGAACAAAATACTGAATTTAATTGTAAGTAAAATTTTTCGCATTTAGAATTCAAATCCTTAGAACTGTTCTAATTGTTGCGATTACATTAAACCAAAGTATGCGAATTTATTTAGGTA
>UYYF01000142.1:0-34781 GCA_900618365.1 Thelazia callipaeda
TAGAGCATAGTCGAATATATTTCGTATACTATTTGTGGATTGCAATTTTTTGATTTAGGAAGTGAACTTTAAGCGCAGGTGCGCAATATTGAGGCAATAAGCAGTACTGGCAGCCTTGTGATTGATTGTTTTAAGAGTGAAGGAAAGCGAGGAAGTAGTGAAAATTTTGATTTGGTATGGAAGTGACAGGCTGGCCCGTAAATTAATGAATGAATGTTTAGGGATGGTATCAACGAACACTAACTACTCTTTGCTGGCGCCGTAGTCATCTGTTTTAAGCAAATGAAAAGAAATGTAAGTCAAAACAATGACGTATAAAAACAGCTGCGATTAGAAATCACGTTTACTTGTGAGGGTCACGCACGTGCAGTAGAGAAAAAAAAACGGTACATTAGTAATTAGGATGTAGCAATTGTTTTTCTTTGCTTCATATTATCAGATTTATGGATTGTTGTGAAAGTTGGTTGGTGTTGATCAACTGTAAGTGATTATGCGTGTAAGTCTGTATAAGCGTAGGATGAGGAAGAGACACTAGTTTACATTAATTGTGATATCAATTGCTGGAGTGTGCCTTTGTGATGTCACACTAACCTAAATGCAAAACTGGATTCTTCCTGAAGGAAGTTAGTTATTCTTCATTCTACACACGTCAGAAATTCAAACATTCTTCTTATGCCTAATCACTTATTTGAATTCAGATTCTACATTTTCATTGCTAAAAATGTATTGTTGCATCATATTTGGAGTCACAAGACTAGCCAAATTCTTCCAAAATGCAAATGTTATTCGCAAATACATTTATGATGAATAAGCTTTGTATTATTTCTCCCTACTTCCTTCTATCGAAGTCTGTTTCCAAAAAATATTAATATCAACCTTATTGTCACAGTAAATAATTTATGATTTATCTTGCTTATACCTTCGCAATGATTTTTAGCATGTTGACTTCAAAGGGAAAAGCCGAATGAAAAGGTCAAGTGAGTAGCTCTCATCGCGGATTTTTATCTCATTAGAATACTCTAAGAACGGATTAAATATTCAAGTAATATGCAAGAAATTTTTGCTACAGTAAAAGCGATATGCAAATTATTTTGAATATGGGCATCAATCATTCTGAAAGGGCAGGTAAAAATGGCCCTTGTCTTTCCTTGTAATTATTAATTTAGTCATAAGAATAGCAATAACTTGATAAAGGCACTTATCTGTTCGAATTCTCCGTATCTAAAAATCTTTCACTACACATACTTCTGCCGACGTTACTGAAACAAGTAACTACATGTGATCTTTGCCAAATGTTTTTTTAAACAAAAAGCACTGTATTCTGTTAGATCAACAAGTATTTGTGTATTTGTGCACTAAAATCAGTGACTTTAATCTTTTAAAATCATTTTAATTAGCTTTTAAAGCTTATTGCTAAATATTCCACTTATCTGTGTGATTATGATTATGTTATTGCTTCACGCATGGCTTTCTCAATCATCATCTCTAGTTAAACTAATATTATCACTGTTGTCCTTGTTGAATAATATTAATTCTGATGCATCTAATTTATCGCTCTTGAATTCATTACCCGCATAAGAAAGTTCTTTAATATGAATTGAGTCCAAAATAACAATTTTTAATATCTGTAGGGTTAGTAAGACAAGATTTATGAATCGGAGTAATTTTCTCCTAAGGTCAAGCACATGCATTTACTTTGTTTGCTTATTTATTATTCTTGCAGACAACAAGGTAAGTTTTTACACAAAAAGATGTACTCCATATTGTTTACTGAAAAGCTTATTGTTGAAGTGTTAATCCAATTTAAGGAACGTGCCAGGAAAGTTTATCAACGACTCTTACCTTACTTGACTTTGCTGAAAACTGTTGGTGTGCTAAATCTCACACTGACCTCTTACAGAACGTAATGAACTTAGCATGGAGTCAGCTTAGTTCCTTTTTGAAGCATTCAAAATGAGTGTAGGAGAATAGCTTTCACTTTCGAATTAACATCTTTTGCTTGTTTGATTCACCTTTTTGTGTGATGTATTTTGCTGACAGCGAAATAATATGGGCGTTGAAGTGAACATTGCATATTGCTGGATGCACGTTCAGCTTGACGGAATTGCTTTTTTCACCTTTATACCTTTTTTTCTATTAATTTTCTATAATTTATCAGTGAAAAGATGAAATTGTCGTGCATTTGTGTCAGTCAGCTCAACTTTTCTCTTTCGTTACTGATTTCAAGGCAGTGTCTTCAGGAATGAAGTTATCTTGTTGTTGTTGTGATTGTGATTCGAAATCTGATTTCTTCAATTATAAACCACAAATTATTAGATTTTTGGTCTCTATTATCAGTAACAGAATATTGGATTGTTTTGTGAAATGATTTGATTCAGCACTGGACATAAAATGAATAATGATAATGAAGAAGCATTACAAGGCAGTAAGATCAGATCAAGACTCTAATGAACATACTACTTTTATATTGTCAAGTACATTAAAAAATGAGTGTAAGTAAGTCAACTTTTATAATGATATTTGATGTCTATGAAGAATGTTACACTAATAATAGTCAAATCACATCTGGATTTATTCGTATATTTTCCCCAACTCTTCTGCTTCATTTTTTAATTCATAAATGTATGGCAAAATTCTATGTATTGTATTGTTGCAGCTAAAATGATTTTTGTTCATTATATATGCCTAATGCAGCAATACTTGAACGTTCCAGAAAATTTTCTTTTTTATCTAATTTAATTTTAACGGAAGCTATGTACAACACAGCAGTGTTAAATCAGGTACAACAATATCATTCTTCTTAAATACTATGCAAATTAAACAAAGTTTAATAATGAAAGGTGCTATTTTTCAGTACTAAATGATGTAAAACTCATGTTTGGATTCTTACAAATTGTTTTCATCAGTTCTTTCTCACCTCACACATTAATTTGTATAGAAGTTGCCATAATACCACCGTAGTCCTGCAGCAATCATTATTCATTTTATCTAATAATTCAGACGCTTATTTGATTTTACTTTTGGTTTAAGATTATGTTTGAATGCGAGTAAATTAGAAGCTGCTTTTCACTTTATCATTTGTACAAGAAAATTATTACCATTATAGTTGTGAAAAATGCAATAAAACTTCTTTCTTTTTTCCCGCAAATTCTACTTGATTGCGTAATGAAGTTTGGTTTGTGTTTTGTCTACATACCGTAGCAGAGATTATTTTATTTTGCAGTTAAGAAATTAAATTTTGGCAATGGCAAGAAATTTTAAAAATTTCGTCAACAATATTAGTTTGTATTGAGAATGTGTTTTTAGTGAAGCAGAAAATGTTGTCAAGCAAACCTCTGCAATCAAATTGTTTCAACTTTTCTACGAATTGTTTTGCTATACATTCTCAGAAAATGCAAATATTGATGTCATCAAATTGTAATTGTATTATTAACTTCAGTTCTTCCTTATAATCTGCTAATAACAAATTATGCATATTTTTGCTTTATTAGTAAACATTATATCAAAAACTCTCTCGTCACTTTTCCAACTTTAGTTTGACATATTTGTCCGTTGTTAACTCTCTGTCTATTGTTGTCACTCGGTATTATTTATCATTGTCGTCAATAATTCGTTATTACTCATGGCTGATAAGAACGAAATCAAAAAATTGTCTTTTTATATGGTGATAAATATGCGTGACATGATATGGATGTTAATTTTGTGGTAACTCGGATTCTTTGAGTTAACAGCGAGCGGCAAAGTTTTATGACTTCATTGAGGGTAACTTATTAACGAGGAAATTTGCAAGAAAGCAGAATTTGAAGTAGTTGTATATTTACCAGCAGATGTCAACAGATGTCTCTCCGTAAAAAGTAGCTTATTTGGACAGGTTTTATGGCATTTTAATGAAAAATAAATTAATACAGAAGATGAACTTTTTTCCTGCGATTATCTATGAAACACTCTACAGTACATAATTTGTACAGTTGTAATTTCTAGTGCTGTGATAAATTGTCAAATTATTATCATTTTCAATTTTGTCTCTTTCTTTGCTATTTGACTAGGGTCAGAGGTCATTAGCTATTGTAAGGAATGTCAGTTTAGTGGTAATTTGTCGTAGTGATGATTATTAATTAAAGTAATAGCTGAAAATTAAGTGTTTAGAGAGTGAAGAAGTACCCGTTTGCATGTCGGCTAGCAAAGAGAATTGAGTTAATGAGGTAATTTGCATATGCAAATATGCATGCTACGTGTTTTCGCTCTCTATTTTTGTTCACTTCGAAAATAATTTTATTATATCGATAGAAGGCATTTACAGTACTTGTGCCCTCCTTTTTTGACGATATTTTTAACGCATAATAAATTTTTGAATTGTCCATTTTGTGCAATTTCCAGGTTGGGAACTTGTATAAATTTCAAATTTCAACAATTTTACGACAAATACATCAGCAAAAAGAGAAAAGTTGTAGTAAAAAGGCCAGAAGTATCATGCGCTGAAGATTTTTATTGCATTTTTAAAACAATTTCTGCAAATCAATTAAGCTTCAAGTTATAATTTGTGAAAACTAAAATGGTTAAGTGCAAAAGAAATTTTTCATCTTATAAAAGTTTCTGCATGAATTTTGAAGTTAGAAAGAGGAGTTCTTGTTATTAAGTAGCATGTAATGTTTGTACTATCGCATGCGGCTGCAGAAAATTTTGCACAATTTTATAACGTTTTCTATTTTACCTATGTATACAGAATAGCAGATTTTTTTTGTCAGTTTTAATTGAAAGTAATTGTTTCGCTTCTTATTGATTTGAACTTAACTCTAAATCCAAAATGCCTGAAGTAATTAATTTTACTGCTTTCTAATTACCCACTTCCTTGAATTAGTATTGTTGTTCATAATAAATGTACTGCTGATTTCCATGCATGAATCCTATGTAACGTTATTTTCAGCAAAGGGAATCTCGTGAAAGTACGGACTCGAAGTCTTGTCTAGTAGATATCCTGACGTGACAATTTTTCGAACTCATGTTATTTATTTTAGAATAATTTAAAGCATATCTTCTTATTTTTAAGTTTTTGCTGGGTTTTTTGTGTCTTCTTTCATCTTTGTTTAAAAAATTTATGTCTTGTCACCTTTTTTATCTTTTCATTTTCATACTTAGAATGCGCATCAGTTTTAAAAAAAAGCGCGGAATGCGTATGTTTGTGTATATGATTGATCTGTCTGATGTATCTGTCAAAATTTACGCTTATTTTCCAGCCTTCAGAAGCCACATATCTTTTCTTTCTATCTTTTGTAGATGAGTAACTTTTTTTCTTGGTCTCACTATATCATAGTTTTAGTTTTGATTGAATATATTTGATGAATTTTCCACAATTATTCAATTTTAATACGACTTCCACATATTATGTTTCTCTATTAAATTGGTTTTATATAATTAACAAATTGCTGGTATTTACTTGCAATATGAAATATAGTTCAGCTACATGTCGGATTCACAAATCTGTCAAGTATTGTAGTGCAAAAAAGGAGAAAGCAAAGGTGAGAAAAATTTTTTGTTTTTGAGGTGCAATTATTTGTTACATTTGTTTCTACTAAAATGACAGAGGAAAAAGATGCTGAGCAGTAAATAAACTTTGGCTTTTATTCAGTTTTAATTGAATACCATACAATTTTAATACCTGATTTTAGTACTTATCAAATCTGATCTTCTACTTAGATAAGACTCACTTACTACTTTATATAATTTTATAACTTACGACGAGTATTAGCTCGTAGCCCATTTCAAACAAGTTTCCATTTTCTTAGTTTAATCTCGTCTTGTTATCTATTCTTTCAACTTTTCCCGCCAAATTTTACTAATTCTATTTCAAAGTTGAAATTAACTCTAGAAGAAATCACTAGCACTTTGTGTAAGATATGACAAGATACCGCGGTCATGAGTGTTTTTTTCAGTATGTGTCTGTCACTGATTTTTTACTACTCGAAATTCATGTTATCAGGCTTGAATTTATTGTAACTCCGATTGAATACAGTAACGAGTATATTTAAGACAGTAGGTTTTTTGAGCTTTTATCAATATGTTCCAAAATTTGTGACTTCATATAGTGTAAATACGAATATTATTTCACGTGTATGAAGTATGCTAATATAACACTCATATTTTTTCCATTATTGACATATTATATAACATTGTATGCTCACAGTAGTGTGCTTGCTTAATGTCAACATCACATGAATTTACTGTCTGCACTAGCATTTCAGTGCAAGGAATGCAACTTATTTCGCTGTCAAGAGTATCTGTCAGCGATTGAATTCAAAATAAGCTTTAATGCTTACAAATACTAGAAGTACTAATGGCATCCGAATCTATACAGTTTTCATAAGTAAGAAGTGAAAAGTTTTTATTAGGGTATTTGAGTTCTTCGCAGTTGAGTTGTTTATATGGTTCCAGAAATATTTGTCATTTACAACACACGCCATTTTATTGCTATTAATTTGCATATGTTAATTTTATTGCTGCGCTTAGGCACTTCACGCTTGCACCGTCTTGTAATGAAAGCCGTGGGAAAAACAGTACTCTAATGACACTGATTTTTCGATTCAATAATTTAAAGAGTAAAGCTGATGTGCTATTTACTTTTGGTATACCTCAATGGTATCGTGAATTTATATAAAATTTGAAAGGATTTGTAGGCAAATTGATCAACATACTGCTTAGTATGAATTAGCTTGTTTTAATGAGAGTCAATTAGTCCATCTGATAATATGAGAAGTAGTAGGTATTATGTTGTAGATAAACAGGGAAGTGAAGTATTTATTACTATACTTGCTTGTTTAGTATGTATTGTTCGTTATTTTCTTAGAAGGACGTTAGCATTTTCGTTTAGTTTATGTTTTTTACTTCTTTTCTCCTTATGTTATTAATTACAGAAATGGGTAGGAAAAAATTTTGCAGTTAACTGATAAGTAGTTTTGAGGTATGTAGCCATCATATGTGCTTTCTATCTGTTTATCTATTGGGATGATCTTTTGTAGTATTATATCATGGACCGATGAAGAGGATATACTGATGATAATGAAGCACTCGATATGTGTTTGAAACAAGAGATAGGAAGCTTAAGAGAAGTGATAGGTTATACATTACTGTCAAAAGTAGTTTTTTTTTTCACTTTCCACAGTAATTAATAACTTGGTATCATCTCTCGTAAGCTCCCTATTTCACCTTCTGTAGTTAAAAATGTCTGTGAACGTAAAAGAATGAGATAGTGTCAGTCATTAGCAGTGGAAGTGAGAATATTTAGCAACGCAAGCATTAAGAGAACTAACAAAACATACACAGCTGTTGTTTGTTTCTGTTAACATTGTACTCCTTAAGCAAGCAGTGGTGAGTGAGTGTGCAACAATATTGTAAGCAGCTTGAAGATTCGTTGCAGACATCGACGCGAATCATTCTGCTCTACGTTTCATATGAAAGATGACTTCACGTAATAGCTCTAATGACAAGAGGAGGGTACGATAGAAAAGATTTGAGGGACTGTCAGCACCACCATTGGTTCTTATGAAATATTTGGGCGTGGTGTGGTCATTGAGATGAACACTCGCTCCTCCTCTCTGACCACACTCTTATCAAGTTAGAAACTTTGTACGTCTCTGTTGGCTCTTTCTACTTTAAATTCTTTGATGACTCAAGAAGTAATATGTCCAAAATTGCCTTTTTTCCCTCTTACTGTAGCCTAGCAAGCTGTTGGTTCGCATGCCAACAGTTTGCTTGCTTAAATGATAGATAGTTGGACAAACTCTTTGTTGCATCATTTTTGCAGTTATTTGATCCGATTTTAGGCTTACAATCTTATAGTTCTCACTTTGGAAGCGATTTATTTTTAATAACTTCAATATTTATTTGTACTCGTTGCAAACGATACTTATTTTTCAGTGATATGTATTTCACTTATCATATTATTCATTTCACGTTTATTACATCTCTTATGTTTTGAACTGGATACACTTTTATATGTGAACATTACGTGAGGCTGATTTGGGTCGGATAATTCGAATAAGCGTGAAATTACTAAAATATGACATTTTATTCATTAGAAATAAGTAAAGCAAAAGAGATCATATGTGTGGAAGAGAATTTTCTCGTATTAAATCGCTGGTCATGGGCTTGGAAAACATAGTTTTTGCTTCTTTACTACAGTCATTATTTATTGTTTCTGATTTGTGTTCATATAGGTGTTTAATGTATTGTTCTTGTAATTATTGCTTTTTTATATTTGTTATCGTCGCATGCATGTGATGTCGGGGATCAGAAACAATTGCCGGTTGCTCTTCTCGTACCGTTGTATTCCTAAACTAGTCACTCCCAAAGTAAAGTTTTGCTTATCTATTCTTTTTTATAGAGTTAGGTCGTAGAGATTGCGTAATGTAATAGTACATTTTGTGTGGCTTAATATGGCCATTGTTTTTGGAATGAGTAGGAAATGATTGCTTAATGAGATTAACTTTAAATTATTCACTTGCTAAGCTGATCAATGTGCATGATGGAATTTGAACAAAAAATTAGCTATTAGAATGAGATGTGGTTCATATTGCGTTTCAGGTGGTAGAGGTTAGTGGCCGCTAGTGCTCGCTCAGTGGGACGCTGATGTATTGCTGCAGGAGATGGCACCCCCTGGTGAGATCCAGTCGAACCTCATTCGCAGTCCCGAAAGTAATCGTGGAAGTATGTAATTGGTACTGACATGATGGTGCCATGACACCTCATCAACTTTTCTAATCTGATTGATTGACTGATTAGTTAATCTATTGATTTATTAATAATTGTGATTAGAAAATTTACCGTTTAATTAGACATAACTAAAGTAATTGATAATTATTTATTTAAGCTTTTGACAGGTTCATTCATTTCATGCTCATTAATGTATTACTAATGTTTTCCTCCAGTAGTAATTCTCATTATAATATTCCTGAAAAAATTTGTTTAGTTTCCAGAACTATACACGTGTAATATTATTGTCAGCAAATTTAAATTGTTTCTAGCTAAAGTTTTACACTTGATGAAAATTTTTCAGGACTTCATTTCGTGTTAATTCTGCGCTTATATTCTTCGCAACATTTTCACTTTTATAAGTTTGTGCCATGTGAGGGGATTGTTAATTTTGCATAGAAAAGTAGTTTTTCTTATCATGGTATTGTTTTTCATCGATGAAATTAGATGAGAGATGTTACGCGGGAATGGAAAACTTGTTTTCCGATTTAAAAATGAAGAGAAGAAAGATTTAATTGAGTAGTCTGATTATTATGCGTTATTCACCTTACAAGTGTGACGGTAATGACGACGGTCAAGTTGGTGATTATGATATGATTACGGATGAGATTATTTTGGCCAAGATTTAATCGCCGATAGCAGTTTAATAACTACATTGATAGTGATTTTAGTAGTAGTTAATAGTGATGACAGTAACAATTACTTCTTCGTAAGGTAGTTATAAATCAAATCATTTCTTTCAATCATTATCTAGCAAAATGATTATTTTTTTCACATTTATTTGTGAAGTACTCTTTCATTCTTCATACTCATTGTATCTGGAAGAATTGCTCATAATATAAAATATAGAGTTCATATTCCTCTTACCTGAAAAGCATCATGCTGATTTGTTTTATCAGTACGGTGATGCTCATGACATAGTAATCCTTTTCTTGATGTCTTCATTTCAATTAAGGCGTCTGTAGTACGTCACATATGCATCAAATCCAGAACTATTTTATTCACTATAATTGGTGCTTTTTTGTTTCTATCGTGTCCTAACTATTAAGTTCAAACGCGTTCCCCCAAACTATCTTAAGGAGAAGTAATTTTTCGAAAAACTTGTATTCATTTGTAATCATTTCCAGTATTGTCTTAAATTACAGATCTGTTTTTATGAGGCAGGCTTATAACATTTAAAAACTGTCTAAAAGGGTTGTAGTTCATTAGAACTGGTGAGTGCATTTGGTAGTGAAATAGGTTTTATAATTTGACCACTTCCTTTTTACTTCCTAATTTCTTTGCTTTTTTTAATAATTTGAAAAACCTTTTTAATCTCTTCATTCCTAATTTAATTGGCACATAATCAAGGAAGATAAATAAAAGTTGGTAGGGATATTAATAGAAGATAGTTCCTGAGCGGCTGAAACTGTTGCTGTGAGACTTCAGAAGTCTTTGCAAAATTTATTTCTGGAAAATGGCAACTTGGAATTTAAGAAGTGAAACAGCAGCATATCACGGCCCAATCAGCAATGTCTATTTGTGCTTACTTTTCATTTCATTCTCTAAATTTTATTACAAGATCTGTAGTCTGAAGTACGTGAGTCATGCTCACACACGATCAATTATAATTCTTGAATTTTGTGGATTAGTGCTGCAAATTATGCTGGAAATGGCTTGATTCTCGAAATGTCTTTTCATGTTATCGCAAAGGAATAATCCTGCCTTAAAGTGATTAATTTCGAAATAATTGCAGTTTTCTTCTTATCAACATAGTGTAAATTATACTTGAGATTCAAGTTCTGACTGGATGCAGTAATCAGATAATTTGTTACCTAAATATTTGTTTGCTAATTATTCATAATCTTAATTAAAATTTTACGTTGCCTTGCAGGTATTTATCATTTTCGATCACATTCTTGTGGAAAAGAAGTAAGGCAGTAGAACTTTTGATTACTTTATTTTATGTCTAATATTATGAAGTGTTTACTAAAATTTAAAATCAGTACGCAGTCTTCTGTACAATGTATAATATTTCATTTATTATCATTGCTCTTAGAAATACTCCTTAAATCTCTTATGGAGTAAACTCGGAAAAATTAATCACAGTGTGGCTAATGGTCTTGAAACTAACTAATTATTTTGTCATATTCATTAAGAGATTTGGTAACAAACATTGTTTGCTCTATTTAATGCCCACAACCAAGTATAAGTGACCCATATATGTATATATATATCCTTTTTATATTTTCCGACGCATTTTTTTATTGTTATTGTAACTTGATATAAGAGCCGCTTTAAAGATATCAAAACTAATCATAACTGTTTAATAATAACAATGTGTTAGACGACATCGATTATTAGACATGTCATGAACATTGAATTTTTAGTTAGGTATTTGGCACGGGATGATAGTTTTTGATTAATTTCGTCTAGAGTTGACAAATTGTAAGTAGTAGTAGTAATTGCCGACAGCAATGTTTTCAAATTTTTAATGAGAAATTGAGCATTTCCTGCTTAATTAGTTGATTACTGGACTGGTTTGTGTGGTGAAGTGCTGACTGTGCTGCTGTTATAAGTTTGCGCAGTGACAGCAACGTAGAAAGTAAGCCAGTAATTTAGTGCAGTACGTGAAGTTAACATTTAAAGCTTTTTTGCGATAGGATGAGCAGATTCTCGATATCAACCTTAACCATCATCTTTTCTTTTAAAATCTTGTTTTTCCACTTAATTATCATTCATCGATGTATGCATCTTGTCATCAGCAGCAGTAATGTCCATCTTACATGCAATTATGCTCCCTAGAAATCTCGTTTTTACCTTACCACTTTTAATTGAATGATTGTCCCAAGCGCAGTCACAAATTATTGTGTGACGCTCATAATTTATCCTATCCATCTACCTGTGCACTGTTACTTGTTAGTAACCATTGCTTCTTCTTTACTTACTTAACTCATCCGAAAGCTTTTCTTAAACGTTTACAACATTTTGCATTAATTAGTACCAATTTTTTATTGTTTAGCTTATTTTCTTATCGTATTAATTTAGCATCGATTTCAATGATACTATCATACTACATGTGCTAATTTTTACGAGTATGTAGAATTTTCTTAGCAGTTTGTCTTCAAAAATTGGTCTATATTGCTCACAACTTTTGCATTTCATAAGAATAATCTTTTATTTCTTGTATGTAATGAAAAGAGTTATCGACGAATATTATTATTCATCAAAAAATGACCCAAATAATTAATTTCGGTGTTCAGTGTTCTCTAAGGATTTTTTTTTTTGAATTTGTAGTTGTGATTTGACAGGTTTTATTTGCAAATGAGGCATGTAAGTAAAGTAAAATTGCAATTGCATATTAGTGTCTTCATTTTTAAAATAAAACTTACGAGATTATCGTCAGATTTAAATATCTGTGGTTGTTTTTTCATTGAAATGTAGTAGACAATAATCAGCAAAGCTGTTGCAGAGTTTTCAGAAGTTATCAATGTATGAGTTCTGGTCACTTAAATATTACTGCAAGTAAGTAAGAATTAACTATAGTAAATCCTATATTTGTCATTTTTGCTATCTGTTCGAATATTGATTTTCCTTGCATATTTGTTTTGATCTGCACAAATATTTTTTTGAATTTTAATGCTTCTGGAGTTTGCTAGCTTTTATGTTTATTTATGGATTATTTTTCATGTAATCTTGTCTTCATGCTGTTATTTTTATATTCTCGGATTTCTCTGCAATAATTAAGTATTTTTTGCATGAACTGTTCATCTTGTTTTTGTGACATAATTTGTGCAATATGAAAACGCTGAATCTTCAAGTAGCTGATGTTGCATCTAATTAGTTATTATAAACTGATTGCAAAGTAATTAAATGCAACTTCGATCTTTCTTAATTCGTTTATTCAAGTTTCGACTTCATAAGGGTTCATCAATTGGCTTAATAGATTTTAACAAGAGAGAAGAAAAGGCATATCTAAAATTTGAAAATGACCCAAATACATGTCGATATTGTATTATATTTCTTACATTTTTTCATGTTCAGTTCTTTTTGAGTATTTCATTTCAGTCATAATTTTTTGTCTTAAAATACAAATATTGTCAAAATTTTATTTCGGTTATATCGGTTTTGTCCCATTTATTTATTTGTTTTTAATAGAATAAAGCTTTTTATTTGTTTTTTAAAGGCATAACTGCTTTCTTTCACCATGATTTCAAGATATGAATGCTTACATATCATTTGAAGTTAATAATTGCCATAATTATATGCGAGCATTTTTTGCTCCACAAATTAATTACTTATTACAATAATCCTCTCTTAATTAACTATTCCTTTTGCGCGAATCTGGAAAATGTCATTTTTTCGCCTTGTTTTATAATTTCATATAAGAAGTGGAACTCTACAGAGGTTACCCGCTGTGATTCAGACTACATTACAAAAATTGTGGTATTTGTTACTGAATACATGAACGACAATATCACTACATTAAAGTTTTTTGACACTTTCTCAAACTTTGCTCTCAATAACTGACTTATCATTTAATTCACTTGCAACCTTTAATAATTTTTGTCTGACAATATTTCAAATTTTTTTATTCTTACAGTTTCATACAACGCCTTATGTTATAATCATTGTTCATCTGAGAAATTTGAATTTTTCTATGTATTATTTTTATCTCACACATTTGTAAATGCAAAATTGCAGAGATTTTTGCTTATGAGTACTGCACGTACACGTATATGAGTGATGCGTTTTTTTTGACTTTATAATTACACGTAATGTTCATCTCCTCAATCTAAATAATGCTTGCAGCACTAAAGAAAAGACAATTTGATTCCATTACTTTTTGATATTGCTCGTAAGCAGTATTGTTTCATCCAGCAAGCATGTCATCTGGCGGATTGATCATGGATAAACCGTCACATGCAATGTCATTTTTACCCATTAAAACTGAATTGCATCTCAATCCACAAAATCATATGAATCATACGCAGGTATGTATTTCACATTGACTTGAATTATATGTATCATATAGTGAATATTAAGTTTGTGTTTGTGTATTCGGTATTCACAAATTGTAAATCTTGCTTACAAAATGATTGATTGTTGTCCTTGCTTTTTCATGAATTTAATTGGTATGTGATCAGAAGTTCGGTTGTATTCATAATTTTTACAAGTGTGATCAATCATTTACTGAGATGGTGAACATAGATTTTCACGTCTCTCCTTGAATTCCATTTGTGGACACAGATTTGCTGAATACTTGGAATAAGCGATAATTTTCGTGATTGAAATTGTTAACTTGCAGAACATGTCAGCAATGGATTTACTCGCGTTGGGGCAGCATTTTCATCATGACATGCAGCAACCCCAGCAGCATTATTCTGAAGTTACTTCTACCTCGAGCACTTGGGATCCCACTGAACATTTTGGCTCATTGAAGGTTTGCTCTTATGAGGTATACACTTCTTCCACCAGAACTGCTCTAGTTCCATGTAAAATATAATAGTTCAAAATTTGAGTTTCTTTCGAAACTATTTTAAATGAAATCGCAATATGTCTTCAATAAATTGCTCACATCTACTCTTTGATGATCAAGAAATTCAGGTAGCTAAGAACAGTTCAACACCTTATACGGATGCTACAAACTGCAAGAAGTCAAGCAATCATATCAAACGCCCAATGAATGCATTTATGGTTTGGTCACAAATGGAGCGTCGCAAAATTTGTGAAACTTCACCTGATATGCATAATGCAGAAATTAGCAAGCGGGTTTGATATAATTTGTCTACTATACCCATAGACAAAATTGTCGCATTGTTGATTGATTATTTGATGAGTATTTGTTGTTGCAGTTGGGTTTACAATGGCGTCAATTGTCAGATAATGAGAAAGCACCGTATATAGCGGAAGCAGAACGGTTGCGCGTGATGCACATGAAAGAATATCCAGATTACAAATATAAACCACGAAAAAAGATAAAGAAAGGTGTAGAGGGACAAGTTTCTCTAACCAACACCTGCCATTTGCCAAGCCAAGTGGGACGTCAAAATGGCATCACTACGTCGACTCTTGGCGTCAATCGAGTCAAAACTCAAAAACGGTAAGTGTAAAATTATTTTAATATATGAAGGATTATTGTCAGTTTCATATCTTCGTTAGTTCACTCAGTTGAATTCATCGTTCATCATTTTATTTGTAGAATGTTGAGTATGTCGGGAAACTGTCAGGAGGATGTAATCATCCCTCAGCATCCACAGTTTCCCGGTAAATCTATGAAAATTGAACATGATGGTATCCGTTACATGAATTCTATTGTCAATGACTTGAAACCATCTCCAGTAGCAAACATCGTTATAAAACAGGTTCAGTTTAGCTGCTTAATTAAAGTAATTAATTTATTGTTACAACTTTGTGTGTGCTATCATCCCGGAAATCTTGTTAATGTATCATTTCTTTCATCTACACAAAAAGTTTTATTGATTAGAATAAATAAGGCAGTTGCAACCTACAAAAATTTATCCTGTGTCAGTTTCGATTGATGAAATAAGAGCTAGAATTTAGCATCTGAAGTGTTGTTTGGACTTGCAGGAAAGGCTATTTCAACAACCCTTCCCTTCACCAAATGATTTTATGAGTACACCGATGACTCCTGAAAGTGGTTTCTATGACGATTTTTACGGTTCAGTACAACAGCATTCTAGTACCCCGCTTTATCCCTGTTCTACAGCTAATGTGTCGTCGCAACATCTGTTAATTCCCTCTACCAAAATGGTATATTTTCAATTCCATGTGCAGTTTTGAAATACTTTCTGAATGAAATACCTTGATCACTATATTTATAAAGAAAATAAGAAATTTTCTGATAATTTAAAACATCTGAATGTAAGCAATAAATTTCAGAGCCACGTGACTGAAGGGAATCCTTCTTCTTACAGCGCAAATAACAATTGCACACCCTCGATGCTGCATCGTCAGCAAATCTCTTCATATTATCAGCAGCCATCTACAGGACTTTCACCTTTGGCTGTATCAAGCGCGAACGCAGCTATCGCGGATCAGGTATGGATTCACCGAGGTATTATTCATTTTTTTCCTCCTGCCTTCTTTATCTCTGCAAGATACGCAATTTATGCATTCATTTAATTCTGAAACCAATTTGTACCAATAAGTATGCATTTATGGCCCAGTAATCATTACTGACATTTCCATATTTCGAGTCAACTTATCCCATTTACTTGATAATTGATTCTTCTTAAGTTTATTTAGATCCCAATCTTCATTGTAATTTGCATAAGAAGATGAGTTCAGCTGTTGTTTCTTACAGCTTCTCTCACATTCATGCGATTGTAATTAAAAGATAACTCAATTTTGATTTTTTACCCTCCTTCTAAAATGAATATCAATATAGGATGAGTTACGTTCAATGTCCAGTGGATCTAGCAGTGGGCACGGAAGTATTGGAACCACCGGTGATACAGAATCAGCCACTACCTCAGTACCTGTAATTAATAATATTAATATGCATCCATCTGTCTGTTCCTTATCTTACCGTCCTTCAGCTGCGCTTAGCGATACTTTTGAGCTTTTTATTCCAAATCAGCGAGCGCCTAATTATTCGAATCTTTCACATCCAGATACCGAATTCTTACCATCGATCAGTGACTTTCAATTTCCGACTGCCATGAATAATATGTGGCCGGCACCAATCAATGCAGATTTTTGGACTGCTGCATCGATGCATGCCAGTCATCACTTTAACCGAGCACCTGTTAATTATGATGCTTCTCATTGCAGTGGCATGTAAATCATGGCTGTGTGTTTTTCTTTAAAAAAATCGTTAATAATTAGTGCTGGAAAGGACAGTGAAAGAAGTTCGCATTTAAAATGGTTTAAATTGATGGAATTCATTTAAGATCGAACTAAGTTTGTATGATACTTCTACTTACTGAAACCAGTTTCATACTATGAAATGAACACATCTTATCTTCATTTTGGCAGTTAAAATAAAACTAACTTGAAAGTGAATATTGGATGGTCTGTTGAGTAAGCCAATAGTAAGCAAATTTGCGAATTACTTTGTATCTGTCAAGATTAACTCTTCTGATCTTTGTAAATGTTGATGAACTACTTATTTCTGACCTCATTTTTAACTTATCTCATCATGAGCATTTAAAATATGTCTAACCTGCAACAGTTGTACATTTGTGACGCCGTCAGCTAACGTCAGATTCCGCAATATTCAAAACAAACTTTTGCGTGTTATTTCTGTTTCATTGTCGTCCGTTTCCAAATCTTTGCATTTTGTTTGACTGTTGAGAGCGTGGTTACTAACAATTAGTTCATTTTATATTGAATTAAACTAGCCTATAATATCATTTTCATAGCCATGTCAAATAAAACTATCCAAGTTTTTGCTATCAGTTCTCATTACTTTAAAATTTTCTGTTTCATTCATTATTTATTTGTTGTTCTACTTTGCAATGCATTTGAAAATATCTCATCTACTCTTTCAATCTGATTATCGTAATTTTTTCTTCTGTCTTAACCAGTCTGGTATATGCATACGCTTTCTTCCAATTTATGCCTAAATTTTTCAAATGTCTGCGTTCAATGTTCATTTCTCTATCGTATATATGATTCGATGTTCCTGGTATTTTTTCTAAAATGTGGTAAGTATTTTACACGTCATAGCAGAAGTGAAAAATCTAAGTATGCCGTGATGGCTAGTGTCTGAGTAGCGAGCTATATATTGAGTGTTTCCGCACATGTTTTTCGTATTTGTAATTGGACTGTTAAATTGTATATAATAGAATGCTGTAGTGAACTATGATATGCGATGGTCAAATGCTTTGCATGTACACTTTCATTTTCAATTCCATGTATAATTTAGTTTAACTTGTAAAGTTTTAATATGCATTTATAAACACATTTCAATGGAATGTATGTTTGTATCATTGTGTCATGAAGTGTTGTTTTGTTAGAGTTCTTCAGAAACGCGTTTACTTGCTCTCACTTTCGTTTTTTGATAATGTTGGTATTAAGAGCAGTCTTCTGTACAATCTTTATTTATGTAATAGGACCGGTGCATGCTTGTTTTGCATTTAAAATAATGGAATGGAAAATCCATCATAAATTGTATGATGTCAAAAGTTTATAGTCACAGGTAGTTAGTTATTATTACAGTCAAGTTTTGTTTGTAAAGTGGATCAAAATTGGTTGAGATGCACTAACATCGACAAAAACATGCTGTTTTTGTAATACTGTTGAATTCATTTATGACAGTTTCTGATTTCATTGCGTTGTAAGCACTTCTCGATTTTTCTTCATTTTTGGTTGTCCTTGTTAGAATAAATGCATAATGAAGCTTTTGACAATTTGACGGAGAATATGATGCCATTTGACAGATAAATCGCCTTGTTTGCAACATTATTGTTAAGCGCAATTGCATTCACTATCACTTTTAAGAAAGCACACTACTATTATTGCTTCTTCCATTTCATTCTTTGAAAACGATTATTGTGATAGAGTATTTTTGCAAAAAGAATGCATGTATAGTACTGTCATAGTATGGACATTTTTTTAGATAGTAGTAACTTGTGAGAAAACAAAAATGAAACGAAAGCTCTTTGCTATAGTATGATTATCTTGTGAGGTTTATCACTCAGGTGTTGTGCAAATATAACAGCAGATAAAAGTAAACAAGATTTGGTGATGGCTGAGTTGTTTCCAGTTAAGACTTGTTAGAATTACTATTCAAGAACCATTACGTCCTAGAAAGACACCATTTTCTTTCTCAAGAGTATGTATACTTTCCGTGGCTGGATTTTGAGTTGCTTTTTATTTAATAGATGGAGAGATATGGGAGGCGGAGAGGTCTCAAACTTTATATTAGTTTCGAAAAAAGCTCTTAAAGACTAATTAGATCATTGTGAGCCAGCATTTTTTGTTTTGGTCAGGAGAATGTTTTTTAAATTGTAATTAGTTCTGGTGTACTTTCTTTATAGTACTTACTAATTGATAAAACTTTGGAAAACCCTATTATGATCTACAAAGTACGATTGATTAGTGGTAAGTTACACAGTGATAGATTGGTATAGTACATGGAAGTAACTCTTTAATTCTTTAGAATTATGTAGAAGGATTGAAACCAACGAAAACTAGCAAAGGAGAGGGTGCACTACTATTTATAACTAACTATATTTGCTTATCACAAAGTGTAGGATGTGGCAGTGTTTCCCTTTATCCAGTTTAAATTATAGATTAATTTTGAGGTGATGATAGCAAGAGAATTAACTAGCAGTAACGATGAGATTATGAAAGATCTTGATTTCTGCTTGGGGATGATGCAGTAAGTAGAGATTGACTTGATATCAATATCGTGATTTTTCATTCATATGAGATGCATGCTATTTATGATTTGTAATTAATGGCTTGGATGTATAATGATGTTTTGATTAGGACTCAGGTCCTAGAGTTCCAGGGAGTTTGTTGCTCGAGCACAATGCTGGATTATCACTTAGAGTAAGTGAAGCAAATACCTTTGTCGAAAATGACGCAACATATAGCGCAATAGCACTGAGATTTGTGCCGGATTGAGAGACAGTTTTTTCCGGTATTTATGCATTAATGATAGAAATGTCACAATCATCAATTTTAGCTGTGCTTGAATTGCTTAATAATAATAGATAGTGTGAGTAGAGAAATCTTTGTTCAATAATGATAGGAATGTAAGAATGAAGTGAGTTAGCTGAATGCTAAATTTATGATGTGAGTGCATTTTAAATTTGATACGAGAGGAAATGATACTGTACTAGGATTGTTTTAATAGCTTGCAGTCAATCAAATAGAAACGAGATGAAAAATTACTAAGCCTTTAATAAAATATAGCGCAAACAAGTATCGTACATTGATTTCTTCTTCTATTTGTGGGCATACTTTTCCTCTTTACAGATAAATTTTTTACGATGAACTCTGATCTCTACTCAGACCTGTGCCTTGTGTCTGCAGAGGGGAAATATAAAAGTCAGACTATCATCTCTTCCCGATCTCCAAAACTGTACAGTTTGAGGGAAAATCTAATTTATAACTGACGAAAGTAATGCTGAAACTGTCAGTCCTCATCAGTTAAACAGAGGTTTGAGGCATATGATTAGTATGTGACTAACAAACTATTTATACTCTTGTGAAAATTGTCTTGCTAGCAATTTACTAAGTATACTAATTACTGCCAGTTGCCTAAATTTTAGTTTTTAGCTTTACATTGTGTCTACAATAATCGTCTACACATTATTTACAAAACTAAGAGCTCATCCTAGCATTCGATTCCTAGATTCTTTTTCCTTTACATGACCCGAAATTGAAATGAAACAGTCATATACTGTCGTACTTACACAAAATGAACGCAAATTTTATATTTCCTTTTTTGAGGCTTAGTAGATGAAAGTAAGGTATAATTGTTAACAAGTATTATAAGCTATCGATTCTGTCGTTACGTGAGAATGATTCATTGATCGTTGATTAATGAATTATGAAGTGAATGCGGTGGACGTGATACGATATGATTTGATATGTGCGAGTAAGTAATTTATTGAAAAACTAAGAGGGGAAAACAAAGTAGTGTTCCGCCGAGGAATACAGTGAGTGTGCTGCTATTACCATTCATTTGATTGATGTGCGAAAATCTTTTCTCATTTCTTATGCTCTATAATTTCTTCCCCATTGCACGCATACACAAAACTAAAGAGGTATTTAAAGACAGTTTCTGTCTCACGTACTTACGTGTTTGCCAACAGAAAGAAAAAAATACTAAACAATTCGCAAAACAATGCAATTAAACTTCGTATGAATTTTATTCGATGTCCATCTACTGAGATAATATGTCTGTTTAGCAGTTCTAAGTGCTCCCGCTTAATTCATATTCACTACTCTACAAATTTTCCTCCCAAACATAAAAAAACTCTCATATTTTGAGTTTTGTAATGTATTATATCGTTAGGCAAAACAGAAAACATTCCTACTTGCACATAAATTTAGTGAAGAAAAAGTAGAATTAACAAGTCAACTTCTGTTTCGTATTAGATCAACGTGCTAATCCAAACAGATAAGGTATTAACAATAGTCGTAATAGTAATCACTCATTGAATTAGACGCAATTGCTTATAAACAAAGAATTGAATGGTTTTCGACAGAATAATCTTAGCCTGCGCAATGTGACTATTGTTAAATGCAAGAAGAAGCAAAGTATCATTTTACGATATGTCAACAAATTATGAGAGATTATTTTTGATGACCTATTACGCACATCTTATCAATTAAGGGACTTCACTCTATCTACTGCAATTCATGTAACAATTTTATCGATCCGTTTTATCAAGAGTTATCAGGGTTTATCACTGATAAGCCTTGTATTGTTGAGAAATATCATTACTGTCAAAGTGCGTACTCTTAAAATATACTTTTAGCCTGAAGAAATTAGATATATTATTTCAGTGACTGAAAATCTGTTATTCAAGAATGTGTTCTCGCTGAAAACACTTCGCAAATCAGATTGCAATTGAGATTCTCTTTACATTTATTACCCAAAACTTTCTGCATATTCAAGGAAAGTCTTGCAAGTTTCGGTGTTCATCAACAGTTTTTTCAAATCTTTGTCTGAAGAAGCACATAATTAAGACTCCACATTTTTTTCACAAAAAGTTATTACTATTGCTGAAATTTGCAGTGCAATTTACTAGTTTTCATTTAGGAATACTTGTCTTGGTAATCCCTAATTTCTTTACTACAACCAAAATCCTTGCAATTTTAAATTTGTAATTGCTGTATTCATAAAAATCATTCACTTGCTATATAATAAAAGTTAATTATTGTTGTTAGGACTAAATACAGTACACGTATGAACAATATAGGTATTTGATGATTTGTTTGCTTTTTTGTCGTTACTGAATTGATGATCATTTATTTATTATACGTCCTAGGCTTACTTGACTGATCCAGTGATAGAAAGGAATATATTTCCATAAGTCTTGCGGTAAATAAAACGGTAATGATATTAGTCACATGAGGTGAGAACAATTTGATTGCTCAAGTATTATCAAAAGTTCACATCGCTGTTGAAAAATGAACAAGCAGCATGGAGCAGTACCATGTTGTGCTAGGCTACTGTACTTACTACCTAAAAACCTAAATTTGTGCTTATAAAAAAGAAACTGCTTCGATATAGTTGCTGATTTTTTTAATAGTTTTAGTGCGTTTTTGCGCTATGTGAGAGGGGCAAAATGGTTGATGGGATATGAAAAAATTGTAAGTTGTGTTTTGCATATGTAAAGGTAAGTAAGCTTAACTTCTTTTTATTTTTTTTGCTATCAAAAGTATTAGCTGAATGATTGGATGTAAGAAGAAGCGCAAAGTTGAGAAAAGCGATGTCAGACTGTACCTTCTACCTACTGTTGGCTCCGTAATTAACAATACTTCGTGCGGAACTACAAAACATTCCCACAATATGGCCGACCCCTAACTGACAGAATGAATGAACGGATGATCGAATAAAAGAATGATTAAATGCCTGATTGATAAGGCTCGGTTTAGGTTTTAAAACATTTTTGCAAGAACAATTTTGTTGTAGCCAAGAAGGAATTGCATGTCATTAATTAAAATTACGAGAATGTTTTTGTAAAAAAAGGGCCTTTTTATAAGTCAAATTTTTGTGTTGTAGAGGGAGCGTATAATTATTTTGTTTTGTTCATATTTTAAATTATTTCCATAAACCAATGGATATTTTAAGTATTTACAATTATTACTTATTGCAGTCTAAGCTGCAAATTTATTGGAAACAATTCATGTACGAAAATCTTTTCAATTCTGCAAAGATCTTTAACTTGAGGAAAGCGACAATTGATAGCATGAACTTTCTTACAAAATTAATACTGCAAACTGAATTGTTACATTTTCACTGTCAATCAAATCTAATGACTTCGAAGCATTTGGTTTAGACTGTACTAATTTGTTCAAGAAACACTTGTCTTGTCCTTATTTCAGATTCAGCTGAGTTTAATTTGTCGTTTAATTTTTTATGTTGATTAGTCATTGTTTAATGTACACAAAGTTGATAATCTATCTACACAAGTTTAATGTCGAAAGACGATTGTTGCAATGACGAATCATCCCACGAAGCTTCATAGCTTAGTTTATTAGCTTTAATCAAAAATCATACTGTTTCCTGTTTTGGATTCAGAAATTACGGCAGTTTTGAGATTTTAGAAATTGGTGTCTGAAAATGACATTCGACGTCCTTTGATCACACTACCTTTTAGGTCTGAATTTCTTGTGGTGCTGTTGACTACAGATGACTCAATAATATTCAGTTACAAAATTAAATTTCAAGTGAAATGTCAAATTACCAGTTTACTGACCAGCGCTTTAAATTACCAGTATTGCTGACCACTGCTTTCAGAGCTAAAAAATTTCATCAGAAACCAAATTAAATTCGTAAAACATTCTGATGGACTCTTTTACTGATCGTTAAAAAAAAAAACTCAAAATTTCATTCACACTGTTATCTTATACGCTTTATTTAAACTGCTCTCTCTGCCGTTCTATGTTAGCACTTTGTAAGTTTGCAAGAATGGATAAAAACTTGTGGTTTTCTTTGACATTTTATTAAGAGGCGAATTGTTACAAACCATGGGACGAATGAATTTCATTTCGGAGCAGTACTGGATTTCAACGTTACAATCTCAGATACAAGTCGTAAATTAAACACTAACGTGCTAAAGAAGTTACTAGTCTTACTGACAAGTGTTTGTCGATTCCTTATATTCCCGAGTATGTTATCAATGTGCAAATGGCCAGTAGGTCCATGTTTATGCTCTGTAAAATATTTCGGTTATTTACAAGCGCATAATTTTTGTTCATATATCCTGGGCTCTGCTTCGGTAGCAAACGTTCATACCAATGCGCGTTCTCGGAAAACACCAAAGACAGCAGTATTGATGCTTCATCATGGACAGCCTAGAACTCCATTTTACGCCACAAAACATTTAGCTCAAGCCTCTCATCACTATTACAAATTACCTCTCAGGCTTACTTCGTACGTTCTGGTTATCTTCTTTAAGTTTTCAGTAATTGAAGATTTATAATGTTTCTTTTAAAATTGGTGACTGCTCAGTTTTATGTTTGGCAGTGCATCAGCATTTAATGTTTCATTTTTTTGTAACAATGCTTTCTTTTCTAAGGTACAGTAATGTTCATTATATCCAAACTTAAGAAATTGTATTTTCACGGAAGAACATGAATATAATTAGAAACTCGTCTAACACTTGAGAGTGTTCGGAGAAAGTACGTTACATTTGTAATCTCAAGATCTGTAACACGGCTATACTGGCCATGGGCAAAGAAGATTGGCTTGTGTGTAGAAGACTACAAATACAGTGAGAATATCTCAAGTGTTATTGGGTCGTATACTCAAGTATTACAAGAGTGTTTAAATAATTTAATTCCGGAGCATCAACCATTTTTCTGTACTCACGCATTTCTGTATGAAGAACCTAATATTCCGTCAGTTATAGCTGATTTAATACGGTAAGTTATTGTTTAATAAAATGAGTGGTTGTTTATTTTGTTCGCCCTTACTCTAAAGCAGTATCATTTTCAGTCAAAATAGAACTCTTAAATGAGTTCTATTTTGACTGAAAATGGGTGATTTGCGGATTTGTAATATATCAGTATTTAATACTCTATATTAAACTGTTGCAATATTTGCTTATATATTTCTTGTGATTAACTTTATTTAATTAATTTGATTTGGAAAAATGCACTGTAGATGGAGTTTTATACCTGTTTTCAGGCAAGGTATGGAGCGATTAATTCTGTTGCCACTGTACGCACACTATTCTTGTTTTCAGTCAGGAACAATGCTGAATGTTGCTGTAAAAGCCCTTGATGAGCTAACGATACCATTGAAAAAAGATGGATTGAGCGTGATTGATCATAGACTGAGAATTCTATCTCACGTATCTTTTCGCTGTAGTACTATTGACCGTTGGAGCAATCATCCGGTTGCAGTTAATGTGAGTCTTAAATTGCTGATTTAATTACAATTTATATTTAATTTTTTTGTCCAATTTTCGGAAAATAGTTGTATATTACTAAAGTATTTCTGAATTCGAATCACTGCTTTGCTGCTTAATTCGTAACTTTTTTCCATTATTATGTTGTATGTTGATGTTTCGAAATAATTATATGGGCAGGAAGACGTTAAAATTTTAGAAAGTTCAAAGTAGTCAGGGCTTTAGAATTAGGCTTTGTACAGAGTTCAATAATTGGCTGTCCCATAGTTCGGCGAGATTAAGAACAATTTTTTACGTCATTACTTGAAGAGCATGATTACTATTTAAAAACATGTTTTGCTACACTATCATATATCATAATTTATTTAGTTTTGGTACAGTATGCTACAGAATCAGTTGAAAGACCACGACAGTTTGCTTTTTGTCGCACCACATATGGTTTGTTTATTACGTTCCTTCTGCTTTTCTGTAAAATATAGATGTTACAATTTTTTTGAAGATAACTCTAGAAGAAGTCAAATCAAAATCGTATTAACTAGAGACTTAATTTGGTTTGAAGAACTGACTAATAAAGCAAACAATATGCCACTAGTATGGTGAAATGCACAGATTGAGTAATTTTAAAATATATTCGTCTGAGCTTTGTTAAAATTGGCAAGAAATATGAGAAATTCTTATCGTCATTCCTTATTATTTGTGCAGTAGCGTACCTTTTTTCGATTAAGTGCTTATTTTTAGCGTGGTTATAACTCTAAGGATTATACAAGGGAAGTATGGGCTACGTGCCAACGCCTGATTGAGTTTATTAATGAAGCTCTCCCATGGAAAATTGCATGGTTCAGCCCTTGGAATTGCTGGCCGACATTGACTATGGAAAGTATTGAGCTTCAGCTATATTTTCTGAGGAGAGACAGACGACACCGTACTCTAGTTTTACCAATATCGTCTTTTATTCCTTCTTTCGAAACCGAAAGTTTATTGCCCAATATTCTACAAGACCAAGTAAATAGATGATTTTTTACTAACTCTAACATCAATTATTTTGTAATTTAACTAACTGTATTTTGATATAAGGCTGCTTGCGAATAGAACCAAAAAAAAGATCCATCTTGATACGCTTATTAATTTTTTAACATTGAGGATTCAAGTATTATTCATTGGATATGAAGTTGCATCATATTATCGTTGATCTTTTATAAGTCTTTGACTTTTAGGGAGTGGATTTAGTATCACCACCCAGGTTTTCTGCAATATTAACACATGGTTTTGCGGAATTAATCAAAAATCACTTGATGGGTCGCAAAGAATCTTCTAGATTATCATGTCGCTGTAAATTGTGCTTCAGCACTGTTTGCTTGCTTCGAGAAGCAATGCTAGCACCCCAAAGAGAATTTAGCAGTGAAATTTATTTAGGGAATACGAATCTGAATGACAAAGCAGTCGAAATGCAAAGAAACGAGCGGACTTTACTGAACAGTTAGCTGAAGTAAGCTCAGATGGTACTCATTATTACTGGATACACCACGAGCATATTTCGCTCCCTTGATCAGAGGAGGATCCTTATGCTTGCAAAAATTTATCCTTCTCATGATCTTGTCGTTCAAAATGCCTGTACGTTTTGTATTAAAACAATATATCCACTTTTGCAGTGCTGATGAATTTACTGCCTTCATTGTATATTATTTACGGGTGCAGAAAGATGGATTATGAGTGTTTAAGAGAGCTCTTTTTTTTTTGACTTGTGCTATGTTAACTGCATATTACTCTTGTCTAACATTTGTACCAGTAACGCATATAGTTGCCAGTAGCTATTTATTTCAACTTTCTCTGTGATTGAGAAAATTTAGTAGTTCAGGTATATTCGTCTGAGCTTTGTTATAATTGGCATGAAAAATGCATTCTCTGTAATTGTGTCATAAAATAATGAGAATGTTTGCTTACCGTAATCAGTAAGAGTAGCATTCCTTTAACGGGAATATCAAGTTGTTAACGGCAGTAAAGTCCAGTGCACATGTAAAGTGGTAATCACTAACTTCAAAGACTGCATTATCTGAGGGCAAGTAGCAATATATGCGCATCGTTAATGTATAGTGTATGTAGGGTCATTAGTTTGAGATGTTTTATTGATGGAAGCAATATTAAGCAGCGCTATAACGAGCTCTTGTCCATACTTTGCTATTATAAGCATTGCTTAAGATCAAGAAGATTCATCGAAGAAAACCGCTAGATTCTGCTTACCACGCCACACGGATGACCAATCAAGTCAACTGTGAGTGGGATGTTTTGACTTAAAGTAATAGCGCTGCAATGTCGGCGCAGTGTCTCTACGTAATTCTTACTGGTTTTCTGCCACTGTATGATCGCAGAAGAGAGTGTCTAGACACTAGGCATGCCTGCCACCTGTCTGCCCGTAGACACGTATCGACCAATGTGGGCGGGGCGCTATGGTTGATTGTTAGAGTGTGCAACATTGGGGGTGGAGTCGATGAGTAGATAGTCAGCTGTGTGTAGGGAGGTGGGGTGCGGCTGCTACTGTTACTGTTTCCGTTGCTGTTTCTGTTTCTATTCCCGCTTCTGTTTCTGTTTCCCCTTCTTATGTCTTTACTGCTATTGTTAGTGTTAGTACTTAATGCTGAGTGTACAGTGGTGTGCTAATGATTGAGAGGTCAACCAGGATCATTGCAAAGGTCATTGCAGCTTTCCATTCACTTCCTAAGCCTTGTGTATATTGTGTGCAAAGACTGACCTTTTGCATTGTTTGTTCGTGCTATCCTTCCAACCATCTATCTAAGCTTTTATTCATCGGTGCCTTGGCTAGGTCATGTCGCTTAATTGCTTGATTGACTGATTTATTGACTGGTATTGATCAGATAGTAGTTGATCGCAAGTGGCACTTTTTACCATTCTCGCGCTGCATTACCACTGCCATGCAGCAGTAGCATCGCAAGCGACATGCAGCATTTTGTTAATGGCATCTACTGAAAGCCATGGCAATGAGCTAACTAGCCCTAGCTTATTTCCCTGCTTCTCGATATAAATCTTACATTCTGTTGCTTCATTAATAATTATCTCTCCATTACTTCTTCCTTGGCTTGGGACAGTGAGGGTTGTAATATCCACTTTCTGTTTCTTTTGTTGCTGAACTAGTGGCTAAATGATCAAAATTTTGAAGTCTTCTTCCTCTGCACATCATGTTAAACACTGCTTCTGAGTCGCATTTCTCAGCATTAACGAGTATATTGTTGTTTATTTGAATGATCAGTTTTAAAGATGCAGAAAGTATGGGATATAGATGGTTAGAAAGAGCGTTGTAGTTTCGGTCTCTTATTTTACACAGAAGTTGTAAAGATTTACGTGAAGTGGCTTTCATATTTTCACCGGTCAACGAACTAACTCTTCTCGCTTTCTTGCATTGTAAAATTTGCTCGTTGCAAGAAACTTTCTTTTAATATCGTTTCTGTCATGTGATCTTTGTTACGAATGCCCTGTTTCTCGAATTTGCTTTGCGCCAGTCGTGTTGTGCCGTACTCTTCTATGCTATGCTACTAGTATCCTATTATGTTTTGTATTATATCCTGGTGTGTGGCAGGCTACTTGATGTTTGTCCAAGTCTGGGTAGTTTTTCTCGTTTCTTATCTACTTCATTTAACTGAGAAAGGCTAAATATGGCAATCGTAGTTTGCAGATGCAACTTTGCATTGGAGTAGCTCATTCTGCACCCAGAAAGCATGTTCAGCGCTCTCAGCATAGTCCTGACTGCAGAATTTTTTTAGCTGCTTTGTGAGATAGAACTAGAAATTAACCCAATATCTCTTTCATGAACGTTTAGTTTGTGAATCTCAATCTTGTAATCAAAATAAAAATCATCAAAAATTGACGATATGAACGTGAGAGCATTTCCGTTACGTGTAACGTTATTGTAGTGCTTCAGTGCTTTCGCGAAATAAGTGAGGTGGAAAAGTGACTGTACCTTTCATTTAATATGTAGCAAATTCGTCAGAAATTTACCAGATTATTCCACAAAAACGTGTCAACAGATAGCCCAATGAATTTAGTGAGTTACAACTTTCTAGGTGTGTTAAAATTGAATGAACTTGAATGAAGTAAGCGCAACTGAGCACAGAAAATGTCTTCATGACGATACAGTGCTTGAGGCCAGAATGAACAAATCGATGGCAGAATATATCTGATATGCTGATAATTGATAAAATGTTGTAAATTGCTAGACATTTAGCATTCATTTTTAACATTTTTATTTATTAGTATTATGCTTCATCGATGAAACATGGTGTTAAAAGTATTGCGCAGTATGTAGGGAAAAGGTAACATTGCGAAGATGACGTATTGTAAAATGTGAAGGAAACGGGGACTTTTGTTTTTATTCATAATGATAGCTAGTTTGCCACAAGGTTGATCGATTATGTAATAGATTCAGTGCAGTTCATTCTTCTTACTCGTCTTTTTTATTTTGTGTCTGTGCATGTGAATTATTTAACGTTACTGTCTCAATGTTTGTTCGATCCTTTATTTTACTATAATGTATTGACTTCACTATTTTTTAAATTCGGTTTGAATATCAGTGAGGTCAAATTTTAATTTGTTGTGTGATATACCTTACATATGGTGCGTAGTTATCCGGGACGTACGGAATATATTGCATCATTACAGAATTTTTAAGATGTAGTTTACATGTTATATTTTTGTCACTCTTACTTTTTTAAAACCGAACAGTATTGTGAAGTTGTTCCTATTTTTTTCAGGACTGATTGAGGGCTCATTTCTGAAACAGTAGAAAGCTTTTCTTCTTTTTGCTTTGCTTCAATATTTTGAAAAACAGTTCAAAAACTGCAATTTAATTATTATATTAATTATATTATCTCGTAGTAGAAGTAATGTTTTCTATGATATCTATTAGAGCGTGTATAATCTTTCTTTAAGTGTTCGCTAGTAAATTAGTGTTTTGAAGTATTAAGATCGTTAAAACTAATGAATGTAATAACATTTCAGGATTTGCGTCATCAGCTATCATTGTATTTGGAAAGTAGATATCGAGCAAAAGGTTTAACGCATTTGGACTTATTAGATTTTCTTAAAGCTTTTATTGGGCAGTAGTTGACGAAAGATTACTAAGAACTATTATGTTGAACAAACAAACTTCGTTACCTTAACCCGCAACTGATCCTTCAATAGCTCAGAACTGTAAAGCATTTTTCTCAGCAATCTAATTGATTTATGATCAGAAAGTTTCAATCACTAAGATATTCGGGTTGATTCTTTCCTATTTATTGCTGAAGCCGCATGATCGGCACAGTCTTGAAACCTGCTCAGCAGTTTCTTGTACTGAGGGCTGCACAGCATCATTAGTGTTAGCAGCTTTTTGCTGTGGTGCTGGAGCAAATCGCCTTCGAAAAATTAAGAGTAATATAGGAAAATTGTGCAAATACAATTGTGACTACTGTTTGTCGACTACTGTCGTAGTTATGAATTCGACATTTTCATCTAATGTCGGTTCCTCCAGTGCTTCGCAAGGAACGGAATTCGTGGAACGAAAAATTGATGATATGAAAGGCAACAACAGCAAAGATAGCGATTCCGAAGGGGAAGGAGCAGAAGAGGTTTATAAACTGTACTTCTATTATTCATTGTCATTTTTTTTTTTGCTTGCATTAATTTAAAGGAAATTTTTTATTAATTTCTGGAAGGATTATGGATTATTGGAAGTAAATAGATGTTGAATCACTTTTGTAAACTATACTCCTTGTTTAACATATACAGTTGTTAAATATCAGTATTTTAAAATATATAACTGTATAATAATATGCAATAGAAATATATAACAGTCATACATTGTCATGTAAGTCTGGTTGAGTTTTAAACTAATGAGTTGCATATGAATGTATAAGAGCAGTTATATTGATCATTATTTAATTTTGATTGTATGTTGGAAATGTTTCATATTATATCTGTTGTCAAATTCTCAGACTTATATTTCGTCGTTTACAAAGAGAGTATATTCCACTTTTTTCACTTAGTATAATGCCACGGTTCTGCTTAATTTCAATTTAATTCAACTCATTTATAGATTCTGGAAGAAAGTCCATGCAAAAGATGGAGTAAACGGCGTGAGCAAGTGAAGCAACGTGATGTTCCTGGTATCGATTGTGCTTATTTGGCAATGGACAATGAAACAGGGAATGAAGTGGTCTGGAACGAAGTTTTGTTCTCAGAACGCAAGAATTTTCGTTCTCAGGAAGAACAGATCAATGCGGTTTTTGACAAATTGACTCTTCTTGTGCATACAAATCTTGTTAAATTTCATAAGTATTGGACAGACTCGAAATCTGATAAACCTAGGGTTAGTGTAACTGTTTCTTTCGTTTGTCGTATGTTTTTTTTAAATTTTTTTTTATTTTAGTGGGTCGTACGAAGCACTATTTTAATGGGTCAGACAAAATATAGAGGCTTCATTTTTAGCATTGAATATAAACTGAATAGAAATTTGATTTTCAAATTATATTTCGTCATTACAGTATTATTGTTATCATCATTATTACTGATTAAAAGGGAATTTCCGATTTCATAAATTTGATATTTTTTCAGTATAGAGCATTATATGCTAACCGTATTATTTTAGATAGTTTTTATAACTGAGTATATGTCTTCTGGTTCATTAGCACGGTTTCTACAACGAACCAGAAAATCAGGTGCCACATTGAATCTAAAGGTTAATTTTCGCTTCTAATCTTTGAAATCATTCGGAATCACTTATATAAGAGCAAAGAAAATTAATTAGTGATTATTTTAGTACTGGTTGTCGTGCTTCCAAGTCCTGACATCGTCTGGAATTGTCTTGAATACTTGTATCTTGATCTTGTGTTTTGTAATCAGTTTGTTTAGGCGTGGAAGAAATGGACCACACAAATTCTTGCTGCATTGAGTTATTTGCATTCATGCAATCCTCCCATTGTTCATGGCAATCTGTCTTGCAACACGACCTTTATTCAGCACAACGGCCTGGTCAAAATTGGTTGTGGTGAGAGAATCAAGCTCTTTTTAAGCTTTATTTTGTACTTCGTTGCATAAATATACTTACATTTATAAATATCTAAACTTGCATGTGTGTAATGAAATTAAAAAGTATGTATGTGGGTGCAAAACAAAGTACATCACTGATTTGATCAAGAGAACATCATAAATATGCACTATATTACTATATTTGGGCTCAGTGTTTGTTTATTCTGCTTGCAAGTTTTGAAAAGAATCCATAAATGTGATAAAAATGAAGTAAGTCGTGTATTGATGATATTTGAAACAGTTTTCAGTTCATTAGTTACATATTTTTAGTCGCTCCAACTGCAATTCAGCATCACGTAAAAACGTTTCAAGAGAACATCAGAAATATGCACTATATTGCACCGGAATACGAACGTAAGCTTTTAGTTTCGTTCAAAACTGACAATATTTCTAGGGAAATTGTAATCAAGATTGCAATTTTCGTTCTTGCCTTGTTATGAAAGTGTGGGTCTCATATTATAATTTCGTGTTTTGGGGTTTATGGAATAAATTTATCTTTTTCAGATTTGGATACCATTTCCTCTACTAAAAGGACCGTTTGCAGTTTTGATTACTTTTAATTTTTTGATTTTTAATAGTTTGATTCCAGATTGTAATGCTGTAGCTCCGCCAGCTGACATCTATTCCTTTGGAATATGTGCGCTAGAGGCAAGTTTAATCTCGAATATGAGTTTAAGTATGGGGCAGCGTAAGTTTTCGGGAAAAGGCTGCGGTCGGAGACTGACTTGTGTACTTCGAGTCCTAATTTGTCCTCCCAGTTACCTGTTTTACTAGGTATTTACTATTTTTCATTGTTTTTTTTCAGATGGCTTTACCAACAGGTCTTTGTGGCTCTTCTAATGGTACTGAAACAAGTGTCGTTTCGCAGGATATGATTCAGAGAGGATTAAAATCCTTGGAAGATCCTCTGCAAAAAGTAATAACTTGGGTGAAAATATTTTCATTTTCTCTCATATTTTTTATCACTTCCCAACTATGACTGTTTTTTCCATTCAATTTTAACTTCTTCCACTATACTTTCTTTATTCATGGTGGTTTTAGGACTTTATCGAGAAGTGTTTGAACTCGGATCCAACAAAGAGGCCCACTGCTCGTGAACTGTTATTCCATAGTATTTTGCATGAGGTGGTCGTCAGATTTTCCTTTTCATGATTGACTTCTGCAGCTGTAGAAAAAAATTTCTTTGCGCATAATTAAATTTTCACTTTTTCAAGTTAACTAGTCTGGATGTTCTTTATCAAGCTAATTACTTACGAGCTATTGTAGTATTCTAATTCATTTCTTTTAAAGGCATATTCTCTGAAACTGTTAGCTGCTCACTGTATTGTCTTATTGAAATTAAATGACAGTTTAAGTGAAGATTGTCTGCATGTGAAAGATGTGAATCGAGTTGCTGCGACATCCAAATTTCGTTCTATGACATATAGTCAAGTTCCAAATTTCCAGGTATTGTAAAAGACTTTTTTTAGATCATTTTACATGTCATCTTTTACGATGGTATCAACTATGTAGACGATCTTAAAAATTGTAAAATGTTGCGTTTTGCAGTGTTATGATGGGTGTGAAATTTTGCAAACGGAGAAATAAGTCTTAATTTGCTTTTGAACATTTTGAAATTTAAGCTGCTGTATTTTGGTCGTTTCTACATTTTGTATTGCCCAAATATTTTGTGCTGATTTTTACATAACCGAATGATTTTTTTTCCAGGTGGATCTAGAAAAGTTTTTAGAGGATGTGAATACTGGAGTATATCCTCTTGTAACATTTCCTGTTTCCTACCATCAAGGAATGACAGCTTCAACTTCCTCGTCAGCTATGGCTGGTGAGAAACAGCACGGTATTTTGACTGCCTTTTTTCAGATCATTAAAAGTTCAAAAATTTTTGTAGTCTCAATATTTCTTCTGCTTTTGTGTTCAGACAATTATCTCTCTTTGCTAAGCATTTTTTCAGACGATCGTAGATTAAATGGAAATAAGTCAGAATCGACACCTTCAGCAGACTCACCTTTAGAATACAAAGAAAACCGTTCAATCATTAAGTCTACAGTTACTCTGAACGGTGATTTCGAATCAAGAACTTCAATATTGCTGCTCTATATACATAATATATGAGGGTTCATTAAGTACTTTCATGTTTAGAAAACTATTGCATTGATCAAAATATGTTTGGGATATGATTATCATTAGTGCTTTACCTTTAATGTTAATTGTAGGTTCGACAATAACGTTAATTGTTCAGTTAGACGACATGATGAACCGGCAATTAACAGCAAGGATAACTGACAGCGATACAGCAAGCGTCTTAGCATCGGAGCTAGTGCATCATGGTTTAATTGCAGAGGTAATGTACTAGTTTTATTGGTCTTGAGAAGTTTTTTCTTCCTCATTTCACATTTATAATGATGAAGACTAAATCACGTTGGCGCTTAAAGTGCTACAGAAAGAAATGTAAATTTTGAAAATTTTTGAAAATGATTCTTTTTGCTCGAAATTGTGTCAAGTTTATGGATGTTTTTAAAATCGGTAGTTAGTATATGGATAAGGCAAAAATGGGATTTATTTCTCTTTTTTATCTTTCTTAACTGATTTCTATAATTTGTAATTTTAAGCTAATTATGTTGTCAGTAATTACAGAACGATAAAGCAAGGGTAGAAGATGCATTTGCGAAGGCTCTTGAAAAAGAACCTACTGATAGCAGTTTTGGAGATGAAAGATTAGGTCATGAAATATAGCCAATACATTGATTGTGCCGTTTACATTCATGATGATAATGTCATTACACTTTTGATTGAAAATCATTTCTATGAGCAGGTATAATATAGTGTGATTGACCGAATTGCGTCAAATAGTGTGTAGTGTGATTGACCAAATTGCAACATTATATATATATATATATATATATATATATATATATA
>UYYF01000143.1:0-34600 GCA_900618365.1 Thelazia callipaeda
CCGAGCCTGAAATCATGAATGAAAACAGTTGAAGAAAGTTCCATTAAGAATGTGGGAAGTAGGCCAGTGTACAGGAACCAACAGAATTGAGTGCAGAATGAGCACAAAGAAAGTGCAGGAACACGTTCAACGCAAGAATTAAGAAGGCAGAAAGAATTAACCACTGACCTGCTGTGCATTATATATTTAGGTTTAATTACTCAAGTTTGTGTTTCAGGTCATCGTGGACGATAGACTGCATGATCTTGCAAGGAACATCATTTTTTCGTGATTTCTGGTTTATATTCTTTTCTCTGTTCTGATTTATCTGTAACAGCGATGTCATGATGCGACTATGGAAGTAAATGGCGGAAATACCGGTACGATCAGCAACGACAAACGTACGGGTATCGACAGTTAACGACGTCATAACGATGGAGAGGAATGTTAGTAATACGAGAGAACATTCCAGCATTCAAATAGATCAATTATCTAATAGCTAGAAACGCTTTTCTGAAGAACCTTCCAATCACAGGCGACCTCCAGGAAGCGAAAAGAAGTAATGGACCGTGACGATAATGTTTATGCAACCTTTGTTGCTGTACTTCTGAAGCAACGAAGACGAGACAAGAGGAAGTAAGAGAAATAACACGCGTGAAACAAATAGAGAGGAAGGAAGGACTGTTGCAAAAAGGTCGAAACCAAAAGGAGCTTTCTGCTTTGTGATCGTACAGTTAAAATATCATAAGTCCAAGAAAGTGGATTAACAAAGAAAAACCCTATCTGGGATTATAGTAAACAATAAGAAAACAGTTGCAGAAAGCTCCGAGAAGGATGTAAGCGAGCACTGTGCGAGTTACCAGAACCAGGAACCAGCAGGTTGATTATGCTTGAAGTACTCATTCTAGAGATCGAGGTTCTGCACAGCAAATGGTCAGAGGAAGAGTTGAGGGTGGTCTTGACCGTTTCGGGAGGATGCCGAGAGGAAGATGGCCCTTGTATCGTTTCCTGTATTGTGAGAAGTTCGTGTGCGCGATTAGTTTTCAAGAAATGAAGAAGCAAGTGAATTCCGTGACCACCAGTATTGCAGGCCATCCATGCTCACAAAAACAGTTCTTAAAGGTATCAAAACAAAAGATATGTACTTCGAACAGAGCATGCTGCACCAGTCTAAGGCTTATCTAGATGTAAAGGCGAAATACTTAGTGCTGATGCAAGAAGCACTTGGTAAGATAAACCAGACAAAGTAGACGCGGAAGATAACATCGGAAAGCGTTGACAAACGTACACTTAGAGCCGTGAACCATACGGCGGGTGAATATGCCAGAACCCCTCCAAATTAATAACCGATATTTCTAGGCAGCTCCAGGTAGCACAGCAGTGTTATGAATACATGACAAAGCAAGAGTTATCGGGATGGAAGGCAAGCATAGAAAAGAATGTAAGCGTGTTGTATTTTTACAAAACTGTCATAGAATTTCGTCGGCTAGTGAAAAACTGGGAGAAACTGTATCTACCAACAAAGGAGTTAGGACGCGGGCTTTACTAAGTTGAACATAAAAGTGAGCTTGTGCTTTTGTAACTTCATAACGTATTTGTAGAAAGTGCGCCCTATCTACCAGGAGGGCGGCAATTTTGAAGCAGGAAAGGGCTCACAACACATACTTAGCAGCTATTGTGCCCTACCTTCAGACTAGATAGAACCTCGTAGAATACAAACGTCGAAAACGTATTAGCAGCTCAGAAAGCATTCATGTATAGCGCAGTAAAAAAAAAACTCACCATGCAAAGCTATACAAGATGGGCAAAAATGAGCTAGCCTGTGGCTAAGATTTGGAAATATTACCCCAAAAGGTGAAGTGTGATATTCTCATCTCTAAGATAGAATATGTTTGGAGCTGAGAAAAGTATGTGCCCACATTGTAGGGAACGTGTAAAGACGGTGGACCATCTAGTAACGCAGTGCGAAGAAATGTTATATGAGGACTATACTAGAAGACAGAATGAAGTCCTGCGATGTATTCATTCAGGACTTTGCAAGAAGTATGGTCTAAAAGCATTTCCACGCTTGCGGAGCACTCCATTCAGGGAATCGTCGCTAACGATAACGTTGAAACCAGAGTCGACACGTGAGTAAGAACTGCAATTAGAATCAAGCCGGATCAACCGGACATTCTGGTGTACCACAAGAAGTGATATGAGGCACTTCTGATTGAGGTTAGCACCAGTGGTCAAAACAGGCTCTTAGCAGTCGACACCGAGAAGTGGAAGTATTATTGACTGGCTGATAAATTTGGGGGAGAGATGAAATGCAGAACGAAAATAATTCTGTATTTAATGACGTGGGATGGGATAGTGACAAACTTTCACAGTCGTTCGCGAAGGAAATCAGTATATCTGATCACTTTGAGGCACATATCCAGTCGATAGCACTCATGAAAACGCTCGAAAGCATCTCATTCGATCAGCGTCGTGGATTCGACGAAGACGAAGCAGTGGGAATCAGCACAAAAGAACTGGGCGCGGGGCGAGTGCAACGAGAATGCCAAATTACGATCCAGTGCCAGAATCAATAATGAAGACAAGAATAACCTCCATGTGATATCAATTTAATTTGATATGTAAGATCAAATATTGTCATTTTTTGCTAACATTTATCTTTGAATTGTGAAAAACTAGCATCATATATCAGTTAGACTGTGGTATAGCAAAGAACTTTCGAGGAAGCATTTATATATTGGACAGCAAGAAGACATTAATTTTACTAGCATGTCCATATTTAGAATGCAGTTGAAAAGAAAATATAAAAAGAGGAACAAGTAAGTTAGGCAAAGTAATATTGAATTGAAGAAAGCATGTTCGAAAAGCGTGAGAAAGCTTGATAAGTAAATCAGAGCAACATTGTTCCGGCTTCATCAGTACCATTTCAAATTGTAGATTTATTGGTTAATAAAATGTGAGATGGGATCAGCGCTAAGGAGTGGCTACACTTGAGCTTCGTGTATTCAGGCTTCATGAAGTAGTGGTACTGGTTGTTGTATCAGTTACAGTTTTCTTTTTGTAGTACTTTGTTGTTATATGTCTAAAAAAAATTCTGATAATGGAATAAGCAAGAAGTCAGATTTCTGCATACTTTAAAAAAATAAAGATTAGACTTTTGATTGGTTACGGGTTCTAAAATTCGTCTTCAGAAGAGAAGGAAATGAGGGATTACCTTGAAATGACACCTGGTTCTAGAGGTGTCTCAACAACACGTCTTTCTTCTTCCTTAAGTAGTGTACTTTCGCTATTTGGATTCAGGCTTGTTAACAATTCACGTTTGTAGGTGACTGGTTGACCATTCTTATCAATGTAGTTACCTTGTGTGCTTGCTTCCGTACTTGCTATTGTTCCTTTAGGTAGCATCTGGAATTGACTGTGAGTAGAAATTAGAGTATGCTTTCAAAAACTATGAGACTTCACATAATGACCGAGAGCAAGCCAAAAAAACTTAGATTATGACTTTCCTTTATATGTGGCCCATTTATGGAGAAATCGAAGCAGATTTTAGTAATTAATGAGTACAAGTGGTAGCAAGACAGTATCTGGCTAATTATACATAATGAATTCAGAGTTAGTATAATTTTCATTATACAAAGGCTAATCTTGCGTGTACTACACAAGTTTAGTTTTCATTTGAACTAAGAAGTTAACCTTCTTTCTATGTTACATTTTTTATTTTGTGGGTTCTAAAAAGTTTTAAAACCAAACAATTTATCTTATATCGATTTCATTTTATTTCGAACAGAAAATATAATTGTTGAAATAAAAACTGAAGTAGAAGGACCTCCGCCATCTCACTCTGACGATTGAAATCACCACCACCTTGTGTCACAGATACAACTGAAGTATTGTATGGTGCATAAGTTTCGTGATGCGTTTTTCGCTGGTACACAGTAAAAGAATCAGCTAGCTTGGATGGTGCGACGTTGCTATCAAGAGTCGCTCTCTTATTTACCATTTGACCCGTAGAATGTTCAGACTTTATATTTTGATATTGCAAACTGCTGCTGGAAAAAAAAGCTAAGAGCTTTTGTTATTTATTTTTAAACTGCTTCAAAAATATGCAAAAAGAATTCGGTAAAATCTTATGAAATTCAAGCTTCTTACATATTCGTGGCTTACAAAAATCCCTTCGATGAACGAGTATATCAAGTATCTGCACATTTTATCTAAACGCAGTTAAAATTCATACCTTTGAGACCTCTCGCTGGATATTTGCTGATGAGGGCCTGAAGGTATTATGTGCGACAATCCAACAGGTATAGATGAGTAATTTATTTTACTGCTCTCAGCACTTGGTGTTTCATGTTCTGAAGTTTGTTCATGACCAACGGAATGAAAGGTGGGATCAGCATCAGCACCGCTATTAACATGTGGATGAGTCATATATTGAGTTTGTGAGATGAAACCATCGTAATTACTGTCATGTTTGACATCTTGTGTGTTTTGGGCATATTTTCTTTGTCTCATATAGTCATGATGATCATGCTGTTCTCTGTCTTGTTCCCTATAATTGTTACTGATACGGTTCGTCTTTGCGTTGTCATGACTTTGTCGATCAGCTACACTTTGCCATAATGTATGAGTTTCATTTGCTTTATGGTACCAAAATGGAGCCTGTTCTGGTGGTATCTGCAAGCTATTCCTTTCAAATAGCAAATAGTCTGATAACTAATATTCATAAAAATTTTTTTCACATTACCTTTAATTAAAAGCATCTGAATTTTGTAAAGCTGCGACAGTGGGCTGTTTACAGCACGTTAGCTTGTTAAATTTTCACAAAATCCTCACAGAACACAGAACGGACTTTGACTGGTGAAAAACTTGAAGGTAAAGACCTAAAGTAAGCCAAGAAGTGTATGAGTGGGGCGAATCTCATACTTGCCCTTAAGCATGACTGTCATGAAGCGTTAAGCATATTGACAGACCGTGTGAGAGTTTACGAAAGGTAAAATAAAAAGTTATGAGACCCGATGTGGATTCCAAATACAAAACGCCAGATTCGAGCTGTACAGAAGATAGTTTATAGAAGTCTGACCGGAGAACAGCCAAAATGTAAAAACTGAGGAAATCAGGAATTTTTGGGGTACGAAGTGGAACTCCGGAATGGGAAAGTATGATGATATCCAACAAAACGAATATCTGGAAGAATTTATTCCAGGTGATGAATTTCCCTCTGAAGTCGAATTTGGGAAGAGAGTCTCCTACTTGCCCAACTGGAAAGCGGTAGGGCCTAATGGAGTTTCTAACTTCTTTATTAAGAAGTGCACCTCCTTCCATCCAGACCTGTACAAAATAGTAAGAAGGATCTGCCTGAATGGGGAGGAATAGGATCCGTGGTTTTACAAAGAGTTACCTACCTAATTCCAAAAAGTGTCCCAAGTAAAGGCCACGACTTGAGGTCAATAACTTGTATATCGAACCTTTACAAGTTGACAACGAAATATGTGTGGTACGTATCACGCAGCTGGATGTTGCCATGAGAAAGCTACTTGTGTTGAAGGTAGAAATGGAATACAGAATGAAAATAATTTCATTATATATAATTCAGCAAAGTAATTAACCAACTTTTGATGAAGGTGGCATTTGTATGCGAGCATCGGTTTTTCTCGCCTTCTCTTCCCAAGTATTGCGTCGATCAGTAACGATGCGTGACCACGTTGGTTCAGTATCAAAAATCTTTAACATAAATGGTGAACTAATTTTATATGTATGTAAATTATTTTATCATTACTTCGTATCAAATAATCCGTTGTTCATTATTTTATTCATGCAAGGTCAAATAAATTGTTGGCAAATAGTACGTGAGCGCGCAATATATAAAGATTCGACCCATGAGAGTGAAAAGCAAAAAAGTTTGAATTAGTTTTGACATTTGATCTTCGAAAAAAATTTGACGATGTAAAAGGAAGGCAAGAGAACTTTCCTATTCACCAATGTTAACTACGGATGGATAAGAGAAGCGAATTTGAAATTTGTGTGAAAAATTCTTGTTTTCGTTAGGGGAGTTATGAAAGAAAGCAAAGTCAGAGAACAAGTGGTTAAATAAATTGGATACGTAAATGTTAAATGAAATACACGGCATGATTGATTCAAAAATAAATAAAAATCATTAAATAGATGAATAAATAAGCTTTCAAGAAGAATTTAAGCTAAGAGATAGATAAATGTTCGATGCATGTATATAGCAGTAGTTAAACTAAATGGAAGAGAATGAAAGTAGAAATGATAAAGAGACCTGAGAGCGCGTGAAGCGAGGATCCGACCTGTTCTTCCATTGCTTGTGCTTTTCGAGAGAACTCGAATGCCATTCGGGAGTCGTAGATCTTTTACGAGCAATAAGCGCCTTGTCATTCAGAAGTGTTTCAATTGTAATTTCCTTACCACTGTTCCATTCGTATCGTTGCAAGGGCGCAGCACTTTGTGATCGGTTCCATGGTTGCTCTAATGTCTCATATATCTGGCCCTCACCATCACGAATATGAGACTCAGTACTAAGACTCACATTTATATCGGTTGTACCGACAGACGTATGAGACGCTGTAGCTGCTACTGCATCAGGTTGCACTACATGATGACCCGTTGATTCATTTGACGCTTGCATTGATGTATGATAGGGTAGAGGAATCTTGGAGGGCACCCCACGTTTCGTACTTACATTGCTGCTTTTGTATGCAGCATGGTCTTTTTTCGCTGACAGACTGAATGTTGTTGGTTTCAATCCTTCTTCTTGACGACGGAGAGTACGATGCTGATGAGTGAAACCAGCGGGAGGTCCAAATGAAGTACCAAATGAATGATCAAAATGTTGATCCTTATTAAGGTGCTGATTAGAACGCGTATCTCCCACAAGTACATTAGTGGTTACACGGTCAACGTTCGGTGCTACTTCAATGTTCATTTCATCGTGTTTAAGCACAGAATGTTCAAATTTAGGCTGCAACCGAGGATGTTCAGGTCCATGTCCATGGTATGGGCCATCTAATCCTACTGCTCCTTTCCGGAAATCAGTACCACCCATTTCATAGCCAGGTGTTACTTTGTGTTCTTTATGTTGTTTACGCATGTGATTATATTCATAATTGGTATGCGTTGATTGTGGTATTCGAGATTTGTCTACATAGTCTAATCCACCAAATTCATAGCCTTGTCTTGGTGCTGGATGAGAGCTGAAATCAAATTTGGTACCGAAAACCTTAAATGTTAGGATTATTTTCAATGCTACATAAAGCACTCGTCAATGATTTTACAATTTGCATGAAACTAGACATTGAATTTTTAGGAATAAGTTGACATATTAATTAACTTTTCTTAAGATATGCATAACTTTCAAAGATTACTAAAGATTGTTTTAAATAATTAGTATGGAACCTTTGTTGACGAAATTTTTCAGCGCGGGGTAATGTAGAATACTGAGGCGTATAATGAGGCTGCTTTACTACCATATTCCTAACATAAGTTGCGGTCGGTGTTGCTGACCGAGCTCGTTCACTACGAATTTTCGCTGACCGAACCCAAGAAGGTTCCTCAAAAATAGCTCAGTTATAGTTCCCTTCAGAATCATCCTTGTTTTTCGAATCCACATAAGCTAAACTTATGTGGATTGGAAAAAATATTACATCTTTATCACTGATTCAATTAATTAAGGTAGAAGAACAAAAAAATTTTGGTAATTATGTAAGTAAAGTTATTTGACTTGCTTAACTATTTATATGTTTGTTTTAACGTAAAGATAATAAAACATTTCTACAAAGCTGAACCTCTGGTGGTGGAACATGTGGTATTTCTGCTTCCATAATTTGTTCCTTGAAATGTTGACCGAAATTATCTTCATTATTGGCAATGATTGCTTTTAATGTTTCTGATTTCGAAGGATCGAAATAGCGATCACTGGCACCAAGCGCATGATCAGGACCTGTGCCTACTTGCAGCTTATACTGCTCTTCCGCTGCTTCACTGAAATTTGCAGTGAAATAAAACTTATTGTAAATGAGCTAGCTTCAGCAGAGCTTTTTATCATACCTGATATTAATACAAATCTATTACTTGATTTCCAATACCAGTTAGATCTCCTTTGTACAAAACTTATTCAAGGATTATTTAAAAAATGGTCTGGGATGACAAGCAAACTTTCAGTTGTGATAGATCTTAAACAAAATTTTCTGCTGTTGAAAACAGGAGGGATAAAAAAATCTTATTAATCGTACAGAATAAACATTTACGAGTTTACTGATTTGCAAAAGTGCAAACATTTTATTTCATCGAAATATTTTTGACAGAAACTTTAAAATGAATTTATTTAATCAATTAAAGTAATAAAATCAAATTAAAAATCACTGATTGTCAAACACAGTTGTGGTTTACAAAATGGGCACTGATCTAGATTAGCTATTAAGCAATCTTCATATTTATTGAATTAACATTATATCAAGAAATGATTTTGTATGCAAATCACCAACTTTATTCGATGGAATTATGACATTTCTTATTTTATGCAAAATGGTTCTAGAAATTTTTTTTTGTTTCTAAAACACATTTTTCATGAGAGTAGAGTGTAATAAAATAATCATGATAATAATGTGCGCTAACAATCAAAATAATGCAGTGATAAAAATGACAATAAAAATTAAAAAATGATAATAAAAGTAATTTCTATATTTCTCAAATTAGAAACTTTTATTGTTTTCCATTCCTTTTTTTGAGTAAATAAGTGAATGAATGATAAAATAAGACAAATTAATATTGCTGCTTAAATTTTTACTATTCCAAAGTGTCTTTGTATAACAATTTGATTTTAGGCTTTCAACTTGCTTTCTCAGTGCATGTTTTGCAAGCTGTTGCTTACATCACTGTCAGTAAGGCTGCAAAGTTCAGTGCAAAAAATTATCTTTATTTTCTTTACTTCTTATCTAATTCACATAACTTTGATGCAAACTTTGTGAGAAGAAAGTAAAATAAAAGTTTCTTGCACACCTGTTAGGAATAATTATAAATCGTTTAAGTACTTTACTTACTAGTAGTTCGATAAATTCATCTATAAGCAAAATTAGTTAATTTATTAGTTGCTTCATGTTGAAGTAAAAAACGTATGAAGACAAACAAATACATCACCTTTTATTCATATACCCATTCACTCATGAATCAAAATATCCATTTCAAATGTTAATGCATGCAAACATCCATCTATATTCTAGATGTCTAAGCAGCTATTTGAAATGAAATATCATAAGTTTACTTTTACGATGATTTTTCAGAATAGACACTAATTTTTTTTCGAAATGCTCTAAAGGAAACAAAGGTTTCCTTACTTTGATAAGTACTGTTTCAAATACAGGAAAAAAACAAAGATATTGTATTATAATTCGAAAAAAGTAATAATTGCATCCAATATCTTTACAACATTTATCACAATGATTACTTCAAACAATTATCATTTTCTCAATTTAACAATTAAAATCATATAAAGATTTTTGAAAACTTTATCTCATGTAATAGTTAAATAAATTTCTTTTACTTACATCTAACTATTTTTTAGGCCATTAAAATTTCTTACGTGCTAATAACGACACTAAGCATGAAAATGTTATGGTTAAATTTGTATAAGTTCACCAAGCATTCGTTATTAAAATTTACATTGTTAATAGAAAAAAATTTGTCAGCTACGATTGAAACAAATTATCATTTTCTCAATTTAACAATTAGAAATAAAATATTTCATTCAACCTTCTACAGTGCTACTTAATTAATGAACTAAATTTCAATAACAATGATTTTTATCACTAAATTCAATTGAATTCAACGTTAATTAAAATGTGCAAAACTTTTCTGGATTAATTGATCACTATGCAATTTTTAAACTGTAAAATCTGTTAGCACAAAACTGAGAGGCTAAAACGTTTTATCAGGAATAAATTTGTCTATTAGATAATTACTTGCAAGACAATTATGTGATTTAGAGCATGATTAAGTTTAATTAACCACTCATGCTATTATAAATGCTAATAAAAATTATTTTAATTGTTGAACGTTAAAGAAATACTCTAGCATGCAATTGAAATGCATAGATATCTAAATAAAATAAAATTTATGAAAAATTCACATTAACATTATTATGAAAATAAAAAAATACCGGGAATAGATGGGCATTGGTGTATTGTATTGTATATTTGATGGCATAACTTGTTGAGGAAGAAATGCGGAAAATTACAGGAGCAAATTGGAGACAGTTGAGATGATACTGCTGCTGCTAATGTTGCTTCTGCTATGCTATCAAAGCAACGATGGATGAAGAAGCTTATAGGAAGTTGTTGCCTTTGCCACTGCTACTGATAATGCTATTAACTGCTGTTCCTACTACTGCTTGCTGCTTTTGCTGCTGCGACTGCTGCTGCTAGTTAGATTTTTCTTGCTAATGTCAGCATTAATGTTGACGTTAATGTTGATGTTAATGTTAATGCTGATGTGTTGCTTAGTTTCTACTTGTGATTGTGCTTGAGCATTCAAAAGTGAAAAGTTTGATGAATGAAAAAAGGATAAATTGAGCGTAATATTTGTAAATTATTATTGGTGTATGATTTGCTTCATTTCATGTTTTCACATGTTTAATATATATGTACCTACTATGTTTGCTACAAGTCTTCACCACATTATATTTTATATTTATTTATTTCTAAAGCAATCCATCGATTCATTCCTTTATCCTCAATTCTTTTTTAACTTCCACCTCCAATTCTTCTTAGTAATTATTAGTAAAACAAAAGTCATCATTATATACATTTATAAGAGTAATAAATGAAAAGCAAGTTTTTTAAACATTTCTGTGCAAAAAACAAATGAAAAACTTTTGTAAATCTATTAAAACTGAGTATCATCAAAACTGCTTGAATTTTAAAGATTTTCTCCTATTAACTGTTAATGATCTTAAAATCCGCTTGAGTGCGAGAAATCCGTCAAATGGCATTACATACAGTGAGAAATTAGCAGTCCTTTACACTGTAGTCTAAATTATATTAATACTTGGATTTTACATTTTATTTCTGTGGCAGAATTTAATTTTGTAATAAAGTTAGCACTTACATAATTGAAAACTTTATTGAAATGATTTTGCTAAAAGTGTCAGCTCAATTATAATTTGTGTAATTTTTCGAAGAAAAAAAAGAAGAAATTGCACATTGAAAGTTTGCCATATTGAAAGCAAGATTAAAAAACTGTCATATATCAAATCTCGCAGTTTGAAAAGCCTGCAAGAATTTTACTCATGGCAATTTCGATTTACTTTTATATTTCTTTTCAAAAAGGAAAAAGGATAGCACAGATTTTAGAGTGTATCATTTAACATAATTTTAAAAAAAATCAAGTTATCAGGCTTTGACCTATGAGATCGTATTTGAACCAATAAAAGTTTAAAATCAAATTACATCTCATCGAACAAAAGAAGTGCACAAGATTTCAAGTTCCCTCTGCAAATTATCTCTTCAGATTATATCTGCAGTGATACTTTATCAATCTCTAAACATATTTGCAAAAAAATCATTCAGCCAATGATTATATCTCATTCTATTTTTCACAAGCAATAAAAAAATCAGAATCTTATTTCTTGGGAAACATCATTTGCTTAAAATTTTGGAATTTGAAAAAAAATACCTAGCAATATTTTTTCATTTTTAAGGGAAGAGAAAAAAGATTGTAAAATTCTTACAAATCAGGAGCTGGAAGAAGTCAATTTTACTGTTTCACAGTTTTCCGATAATTTCTAAGCCATAAACTCATTTATAATGTTTTTTTGAATTTTTAGTTCGATAAAGTATGAACTTTAACAAATTTGATAATTAAGAACGAAAAATTCAACATTTTTTACTGAAACCAGAACAGTTGGTTCGTTTACAAACTACTTTGTGAACTAAAAATAAAAATTCTTTTTATTCAACAATTTTACAACAAAAATATAAAATTATGAAACGTTACTAGGAAGTACAACTGTGTGATATGGTAAATAATTGTTTAAATTCTGCTAGATCACGTTTTGAGAAAGGAATTTTTTCCATTGCTTTTGCATTTTGAATAACTTTTGACAAAAAGACCTTATATGTCAACAAAATTGCAAAAAATCTAAGATTTAATATAATTTTTGGTATATTGATAAATTCTGCATGTAATTAATTCATTTCAGCATATTTGAACTTAAAATTTATCAAAGAAATATATAGTTTCTATTTTTACCTTAATATACGCATTTGATGCAAGCGATTTTTGTTTTAAGATTCAATAGCGTTTGTTTGAAGAGGGTATTGTTTTACATAATCTTTTTAGCATTCGCAAATTTTATTATATCTCAAAACCGACTGACCCAAATTTATTATATTTTTTTTTAATTAATCAATATGTGTTTAAATGAAAAATGCGACATATTTATTTATTTATTTAGTTATTTATTTATTTATTAGTTGCTTGATTGGTTTACAAAAGATTCAAATTAATTTGAGTTTTGAAATGTTTATTCCTTAATTAACTGATTACTGATAAATGATAAAACTTTCAACATCATAAAGATCAAAAACTTTGTAATATTGCAATCCGAGGATTCAAAGTATCAACGTGAGCAGTCAAAACATTTCCCTTTGCTGTTATGTTTGCAAAGAAAAATTCAATTTTTGTGAGCATTTATTTTGTGATGCAATTTATTGAAAACTGCATCTAAGATCAGTTTTATTTCATTCATTCTTTGAAATCTCTAATTTTTGACACAGATTTGGGATTTTAAAGGGGGAAAAAAATACACTTTAAATTTCAGCTTTTTAAAAATTTTACGAAAAAATATTTTCATACAAAAAATTGAAGAATAAGTTAAAGATTGGTTTGAAGTTCTTCACAAATTCATTTCAGTCGAAAACTAACTAAGCAAAACATTCGAAGTGCAGCTATAATGAAAACACCGGCATGAATCACTGCAGCCATCCATGAGTTCATTGCATTTTGATGGTATAGCTCTTCTGTATTCGAAAACTTTGATAAAAAACAAAAAGCTTATTTCTAACATATTTAAAATTATATTTACAAATTCGTTCAATGACCTGTCCATACTTGCAATTTTGACAATAAATTGCAAAAATGTCTAGATATCATATTGATAAAATGTTACTTGCTTATTTCCACAAAGTTTCTAATGCATTATTATATCCCTTAATTCTTCAAAAGAAGAACCCACTTGTAACATCACTGCAGTACAACTCCAAACCTATATCGATATGAAATAAGTCGTTTTTTTGTCTACATCAATAATGCACTACGCTTGTTTTTTCTTAAAGTATTTATGTCCAAGTTTCTTTTACATTATTGTATTGAAATGTATCAACCTGACCTACCATCAGACGCCACAATAAAAAACTTACTTATTATTTTTTTTTCATCGTTCCAATTATCCGTTCTTTGATAGTCAGGTAAATCAGATAAAAGATTAACACTTTCGTTATAAAACATACTTCCAAGCACAATCTAAAAAATTTCGTCCCTTAATTAATCATTTATAAAGCTGTGAAATTTTATAGTTAATTTGATAAATGTACTGAATTTTTTTTGATATCTGGTTGCAATATTATTTAATTACAAAGTTTTTTTGGCCTATTATATATTACTGTTTAATTAGGATTTTCTGACAGTTTTTTTAAAATAAAATATATACTTCTTAGTACTGTGCTTAGAGCTTATAAATGATGAATCACATTGATGAATGACATGATGATGTCACTTTGATTAATTATATGAAAATTCAAAAGTGTTTAAAAATATGATGTAAATCAAGCAAATTTACCATAAAACAAACTCCCCAAATAGAAATCATCATAACAAATGCTGTACATTTTGGACCACAAACCATTTTATTTGAATAATTAATGTCAAATGCAAAAGCAAAATAGAAAAGGAAAAGACTTGATTGTTTGCGTAGTTTATCAGTACTGAACATTATTTACGATGAATGATAAAGAATCATTAGCGTTTTGTGAGTGTGCTTTCGTGCTGATGATTTGAACACTGCATTTGGAAAACACTTGTCTCGAATCTATGCATTTCATATAGTAACTACATACATAATATTATAATGAATCAAGTAATTCTTTGCATTTATTTAGCAAATTTACATATATAGTGAGCAGTATTGCAATAAAAGTTGATTAAACATTTCATTCATAAAACAGAATTTGCTTGCAAAATTTTGTATTTATATTTTCAACCAAATAATCAAAATATCATCAAATTGCTTTACTTCAATTTCGTTTCCCTATCATATTTATTTTGTGAAAACTATTCACGTATGAGAGTGCAGTTGACGGTTGTTTACTATTAAGGATATGCAAGAACAGGCCAATAAATTCAGATTTTATTTTCACACTTTGTAATCTTATTTTGTTATACATTATTCTCACTTCATTATTTATGAATTTATTACTTTATTAATCATGCGCATTTAAGTTAAAATTTTTTAAACTTTGAAGAATTGCAATTAAAACACTATCAAAATTTTTTATCAATAAGTAGTGTAATTAAAGCAGCCAAATTTGCAAGAACAAAATTGTTAAGCTGAGAAAACAAAAGTACTTGCATGAGAGAAATACTGCGATATTTAATTCGATTGAACGCAGAAAACAAACATTAAAATCTAAGCATTAGAAAAATTTTTTGTTTCCCGTTTTGATTATTCGATGAAATATGCATTTTATGCAAAACGGAATCGACCAGTTGTGACGTACAATTTTCTCAATGCTTGCGCATTATTATAGGAGTGTGGTATGCTGGGAGCATGTGGCACATAAACACTGCTACCATACATTAAATGTCGATTGAATGCATGATTCTAAAATAAAAATTAATAAATAATTTTTTTGATTTCAAAGATTTATCAATCTGATAGTTGAAGACTTTAATTGAAAATTATTCGAAAAGATTAAATAAAATAGTGCACTGTATTGCTTTTTTCTGTGTTACCTGTGGATTTCTCCATTCATAAGCTGTATAGGCATAATGTTGAGCGAAGTCATCAGCTTTAAGTCTTGCTGAAACGTATTTATCCAAATACTTTTGCGATCCAATGACGTATGATTTCAACGGTTCCATTTGCTAAAAATTACTAGTAATCACTTAAATAAACTTTAGCAATCCAAATAGATATAAAAAATCAAAAAAATATTGTATTAAGCAAGTAAGGGCATTATCTCTGTTAAAATTGTGATTGTGAATAGAACATTTTGTGAACAACTTATGCAAACTTCATTGAAAAATATCCGTTTTGTTTGAAAAGTGTAATAAGGCACATGAGAAACGTGAGGTAATGGACAAAAAGTTGGCGCACGAAGTGGCTTAGCCAAACTCTCGTGAGTGTCCTGAAATTTATTTATTTTTTGGACAAAAAATTCACTTTTCATTATTAAATGATGTTAATAAAAGCATAAGTAAAGTTAATCGAAAAAGAATATCTGACTTGAAAAGTTGAATTACTGTCAAGTCCAAAATTTTTATAAAAAACAAATTTCACTTCATTTGTTGAAAAATTTAACTTGATTTGAATTCGAACTCAAACAATGAATATCTGAAATAAGAAACTTACAATCCATCGCGCTTTGCTGTAAGTATTGTTATACCAATTGTGAATTCGTGGCTTATAAACTGGTGATATGTGAACGATTCGCTGCGCTTGTCGATAATGCTGTGGTAAAGCTAAAGATGGTGCAAGAGATGAAACAGATCTCGAGCGTGGAATCGGGAAATCATGTTCTGCTTCCTGAATCCTCATTCATTTTTTTCGTCAAATTTTTGGGAAAAAAGAAAAAACAATCAGTCAGTATTTTAAGAAATTATGTAATTAGAAATTAAACTTCGGAAAGGTTAGAAATAAATTTTCAAGTTTTAATTTTTTACAAAAAATTATTCAAAAAGAAACAATTATGACTATTAGGACAAAAAAAACATTTTACAAACAAGTCTAAATTTCTCTTTATCGTGCTTTAAGTTTCCGAAAAAAAAGCAAAAAAAGGTAAAAGACTTGATAAATTACTTTTATATATGTCAAATTTGTATAAGAAGCTGATCTAGCAAGTCGTTTCGGCTTACTCCAAACGTTTGACATGTAATTTTGAAATGTTGTTTCAGGACGAGCCAAATCCACATATCGCCTATAATGAAATTGATAGTGATGCTAGCAAATAATAAGAAATTGATTCTTTCAAAAATTCTTAAAGCTGAATTTGAAAAAAGAACATATCATTCTCCAGTTGTATGCCAATAAAAAGAAAAAGAAATTTTGAAAAAATTACGTCGTAGGATAATCATTCCACCATTTAGTGGCAGCTTCAATTTCATCGATAAAAGGATGTGCTTGAGAGAAGAAAATACTATCATTATTACTATTACAATGCTTCAGATAAACCATTTTAGTATGATTCAGCCGTAATATTTGGGGTGTTTACTTGATCAGATGTGGGAAATAGCTTCAGCTAAACTTTGAGTTAAATAATTGCAAAAATGAAAATACATGAAAGCAAGAGAGAATAAAAACAACAATGCTTCAGTAATCTTTCGAAATAAAAATTTAGTGCGTTAGATATAATCATTACAGTAAATAATGAAAGAACGCCAAATTTTTTTTTCATCAGCTTATTATTCACAATGTTGCTTCATCCAAATTTATCGATTTCCATCAAAAAACTAGAAATTCTAAACTTTCTTTATTCAGCAAAGTGAAAATTGTAGCATCAAAAAATACACTTCATTTATGAAAATGTTCAAAAATTATTCATCATTTCAGATCTCCATGAAAAAGACTTTATTCAAAAGTTTAGCTTAATACCTAAAGGTAGGAATATAGATGTACATTCTACATCTCTTTTTCAATTTTTTATCCAAACAAGCAATTCTTTATAAACATTTTTGCAAAAAGAGATTCTCAACCGAATCAAAGTAAGTAAATGTTGCTCACAGCGACGAACTGATGTGAAAAACGAATGTTTAGCTGAAGCTATGACATCTAAACTGATAAATTTAAGATTTTTTTACCTTTTAAGTTAAAAAACTAATTACTATAAATTACTGCACTATATGCTAGCTCATAAGCAGAAAATTGTTTTCAAAAATAAACAGAAATGGGATAATAACCACAGAGTTAATACTGTTTAGTGCTCATATTTAGTAGCTCAGTATAAACAGAAAAAACTTGCTCACTTAATAAAATAAGTTCTTAATTACTTGAGATAAATATAAATAGAATAAAACAAAAAAATATCCTTCTAATTTTTTATTTAATTTAGAATCTAAAAAATTGTGCATATTATTGTGATTGCAAATAACATTTGACAAAATTTGATTAAAATTAATGTTTCTTTTGTGGAAATCACCATTTTTCATATACAACTACAATATATATTATTTTATCACATTACAATCTCGATGCAAAAAGCTCAAATTACATTTTGAGCAAAAAGTTTCCTACAATGAATCCTCTGTAGTTGTTTAAAAAAATATCATTTTCCAGAACAATCTCAGAAATTTCTTTTTCATTCCTTTACACAGTTGCTACCGCTCGCAAAAAACATATCTGCAACTTTCGTCTTCCATTTAGTAAAAACAAAATACTAAAGTTAATTGGTTTTATGCATCCTAGAAATTAATTTAGTAAAACAATGCAGATTAACTAAAAATCCAAACAAAAATTGAAATTTCAGAATTTGGAATAAAAATTTACAAAAGGTGAAGAAGAAAATCAATATTTTAAAATGCAAATCACGGTTATATATGGACAAAAATAACTTGAAGTTATTACGAGGAAAATAGTTAAAGTATAGATTTCAAGTTGGAGTTCAAGCGGCAACAGTTGTTGGACTTTGGTTCTATCATACATATATCACACTTTCTTAACTTACCAGTCTTTCAAACTACACTCCCTTTCTTTAGAGACATTTTCTGCTAAACTTTGCTGCTAACTGAGATTCGCAAACTTGAGAAATCTATCACATAACGTTTTATAATTAGCACGTATCAGACGGCTTAGATCATTTATTAAATCTATATGAAATGAGTACGAAAGATAAATACTGCATAAAAAGTATTATTAAGGAGAGTTATCATTTAAAGCTCGTATTGATTTATGTATACTCGAAAGATAACAGTGAAGTTTTTCTTTTCTAGCAAACTAGTTTAAATCTTACTGCAATCCTCATCAATTTATTTCGTTTAAGTAGCACTCCTTCCAATTCGTTTACCCTTTATTCAAAAACACTGATTTTTTCTAGTATAAAAAATGTACTCGTAATATGAAAAATGATTAAAGAGAAACTTGTCGGCAAAGATTAAAATTTTAAATTCTAAAAATGAAACTGGATTTTTTATATGATGCCACTTCATGCAGTAAAAAGGAACTGAAGTACGCAAAATTTTACACGATAGACGACAAATGTCGATAAGTAATTTAGTCTATCACAGTTTAATTACTGATGGATACATGACCTTGTTAGCAGATTTTGGATTAAGGGTTATCATTGAATATGCAGGAAAGAGCAATGAAATGATAAAGATTTTGCTAGGGACAAAGTAAGTGAAAAGCAAGCTTGAGGAATGCAAACTTCAAACATTTTATTTTGTATAGCAAACATTGCGATTAGCTGCTTTCTGTCAGTGACATAATGATTGAAGTATGAATGAACGCATAGTGCTGCTTTAGTATGTGTAGTCGAGATGAACCCGCCACTGTATACGCGTACAACAACGAAGTACAGCCATACTGACCCGATCTTTTCTGCCAATTTCAAATCAATCCAAGTATACTTCAAGACAATGCTATCCATGGCAACAAATAAACAAAGAACACCCTTCCCTCAAAATTTAATCATAAAAGTATTTGCTGCTTCAACTAATCTTTACTAGCCTTACCAAGAAATTTCAATTTGTTCATACTTCTGAGTCTGCATTTTTTTCATACCTGCGCTTTTATGAATTCTCCATGTGCTTACAAATTTTCGCTTTCTTAATATTTTTATTTTTTACTCATCAGTATAAAGAAAAATAATTTTAATAACAAATAATTTATGTACAGATTGAAGCCGAAAAAGTCAAATAATTGATTGGTGTGGCTCTTATATGAAAAATAAGCTGCCGCAAAGAGCAAGCCATCGCATGGCACCCTAAATAAGAGGTAAACAGATAACTCAATTTCCGAGCAATTCTGCTATAAATTTATAGATAAGAGTCAGTTTAAAAATGAATCAGAATTTTTGTAGGGAAGGAACAGCCAAGAGTCAACAAAAAGAAGTGATATAATCCAACAATGCCATATCACATAGCCAAATTCTAATACACATCACAGGGCAACAATGAATCATTAATTACCCTACATTTTCATCCAATATGCTATTCAATAATCCAAATCATATTCCACTCACGAAAAAATTGCTTCAGCTCCAAAATATTTTTATCGGATCACGATAAAACCCGTGTTGAAATTTTTCATTCTGAAAATACACTAACTACAATTATCACATGTGCAAATTGTGAAATATAAGATCTGCAAATGATGCATCAACATTTTAAAAGAAATATTTCAAAACAAACAAGGTGTAAAACTAACTCAAAAATAATATCAAAGAAGCGATTTTGAATAGCAGTCGTCTCTACCTCAATCTTTACGTTTCTGCCCCAGATACAACTTCAAAAGGCAAAACATACATCTGGGATTTCATTCCAGATTTGCTGCGTTTGTTGTCCTACAAGTTTCACTACCAAATAATACTAATTAATAAATGATTCTCACGTATACAACTGATGCAATTAGAACGTACTGAAAGTCTATTTTTTACAAGAATAATGCTGTTTCCTTGCCAGTATATCTTGCATTCATCATTAGAAAACGCATCAATTAAAATATTGATTTCACAAAACAACGTCAAATCGATCATGGAACCGTAGTAAAACTAACCATAAAAAACAACGCCATATATCTCTACGTTAGCCTACTCAATTTTCAAAGTTTCACGCAAAGAAAATATTATAAAACATGGCTTATAGAAAAACAACGAATATCTAACCTTGTCATCAAGGAAAGAATGCTCTTAACTAACGTACTGTAAATCCATAATACAATTAATGTCATTTAATTATATAGACATGAAATTATATATCATAATGGGCATCATGAGAGAAATAAGCAATCTGCTTTACCTACTCAAATGACTCTCAGGGAGATGGCAGCAGCTTGCACTTCACGAAAATTTGTGATCATAAATTAGTAATGACTACCTAGACTGTAGAATAAGCTGGATTTTAAGAAGCAAAATTGATCAGAATTAAAAAGACTGTTTTCTCCCACATAGGAGAGAGAGAGGTTTTCATCCACAGAGGAGGGAGAGTTAATGCAGTGATAGTGCGAGCGTTAAATAGAGCGACACTCAGATCACACAGAGTGACGCGTAATCGCAGTGCTGCTTCAATCAAACAATAACATGTAAGCATGAGCTTTGAGAATGATGAATTTTTGCATCATAGAATTTTCTCGACTTCTCCGTTTTTTTTAAATGTCGAGTTTCACAAAAAATGAAAACATTAGATCAAGAAGTAAAGTGATGTAAGCAAAATATCGCTGAAAGCTCTAGTAATAAGTTTAAAGTACTGTTAGCCGAAGAAAACTAATTAAATTAAACTGAAGAAGAGTTAAGTAAAAATAGTAGTGAACAACGAAAAAAACTTGGGAACGTGCGTGCCTAAATTTTTTGAGGTTTTCGCGATTGTATTATATATACGTAATCATGAGCAGCAGGTCGGAGGTTAATCTTTTTTTCTGTCTTCTCGATTCGTTTCTCTCACGTCCCTTGCACCAACACTAGATATTTTTCCTTCCCATCTAGATAAACCTTAGACTCGTGTAGCGTATTTTGTAAATGGACACTTTTCGTCGAACTTCTCCATGAACCGTTTCTGTGAGAACGGACGACCTGCAATACTGGTATTCACATAATTCGCTTATTTCTTCAGTTCTTCGAGGGTAGAAGCACTCGAAAACTCACTATATAAAGAACGACACAGTGCCCAACTCCTCTCGGTTTTCTTCCCAATCTGTCAAGCTCAGCTTTCAGCGCCTCTTCTGGCCACTTGGTTCATGGGATTTCCATTCCATGGACGATTGCTTCAAATGTGATCATTCTGCACCCTTCACACAGCTTTTCTCAACCACATCTGTTTTTGCATTTTTTTCATTTATGGTTCCAGGTGCGGACTTTTTCCTTTTAACCTTCCTTTTATGTTCGTTGAACACAGCCACTTAGAGTCAACTAACGAACACCTCGGCAAGACCGAGAGTATATATGTCTTTGAGCAATGGTATATATATCAGAAAAATGATATATATATCTTTTTTCTGATATATATATCATTGCTCAAAGACAATGATATATATATATCTCAAAGACAGAAAATGACCAGTATTTATAGTCATAAACTGAACTTTTGGCTTATCCCGGAATTTTACTTCATGGGCACACATATAGCTCCTTGAGGAGCATTTACTTCGAAAATATGCTCTTTGAGCGTCCTGTAATGTTAGATATCTTGTTGATTCTGCTTTAGCTCTATTTGATGTTAATGAATTCAGTTTCTGCAGAAAATTTTGTAGTGAATTCAATTTTGTAGTGAATTCAGTTTTTATATAGTGAATTCAGTTTGTGCTGAAAATACATTCAACTTCATGGAAGGTAATTATGAAGCTAATAAATGCTTCTTAGGAAAAACAATGAGAAGTGTTTTCAAATACCAAAAAAAAATCATTATTTCAAGTGGTTGAGTGTCCATTTCCTCATTCACTTCTTATTTCAGCACTTATAATTAGTTATTCGTTATATTATGTCTGTTAATTACTCGAAATAAAATTATTTATCAATAATAATTATCCATTAAAACATTATTACACTGTACATTGTGCTATTCGCACTTGGCAGTTGTATTTTTTACATTTCCTGCTGCTTTTAATAATAGCAACATCAGTACCTCCTGGAAAATCATGACCGCTCGTTTCTTTTATTTATTAGAGATGAGCACTGTATGACACAAACTGTATCCTGAAAAACCGAAATATTTGAATACCAACTAAAAGTTGTGAATTCAAAAAAGATTTCCATGATGACTACTAAAGAAGCAATGTCAACGTACAGCAATCACTTCCGAAATTAGATATTCGGTCAATAATGATTCACAATTTTCAATCACCATTGAGTAGCACTTCGGCTGAAATATCTCATCAAGAATCAGTACCAATAATAAATTTCAATTTTCCTCTTTTACAAAATTTTAGGAAGTTCTACGATGTAAACATACTCCTTCAGAGGTGCATGTACACGTGATACATGGTCTTATGCGTTTTGTCTTTCCTAAATTAATCACTCGGTGGTCGACAACACAAAACTCTGAAAAGAAGTTTCGTCAAGCTGATATACTGTAAAAATTCAGTACTGAATTAAAAAGAGAAAGGTTTACGTCGATCAAGCCATTCATAGAAATCAACATCTGGTAATTCTGAGCATTTCATCGGAGCATTCCTAAGATTGAAATATGGATTACATCAGTATATAATAGCAATACAGAATAATAAGCCATATTTCGATACAAATCACAAAATACTGAGATTATAATTTTAAAGTACAATTAACTTGGATAGAGTTACCATCAAAATTTTTTTCTATAAAAAATTATTGCGTGTAATTTGTAAATATGCACTTGAAACAACGCACATTTAGAAACAAGCCTTATTTAGTAACTTAAAATTTGAATTAACTTTTCAATGAAAGAATTTCAAACAGACGTTAATTCATCAGGCATGAGAAATGCGTTGGGCTGAATATGATTAGCATATTGGCTATTAGAGCAAATAAGTTTGCTCAATGTGGTTTTGCGAATTTCCACTAATTGGTCTGAAAACTAGAGAATCTTTGAATTTTTATTGAAATTAATTACATCCAAGATGAAAGAATTGAATATATTGTTTGTTTTAAATAATCAAGTTATGGAAAGCATTAGATTTATAATTTTTCTGCCCTTCAGTAAAAAATAATTTGTAAAACGAACACACCTGGTGTAAATTTTGTTGTCGGATTATCATTTTCATAATAAAATCGATCGCAACGTTTTAGACGTTGAAACTGTTCTGCAATAATGCATGCAAGCATTGGTCCAACTAACGCTCCTAAAAATTTCCTTTTCGCAGATGGTAATGACTTGATGAGAAACACTTTCTTTTTTTGACACTTCTTTTGAAATCGAGATTTAGAGATTTGATCAACAATCGGTGCAAAAATAAACTTTGATAAAATGTCCTCGGTAATTTCCAGAAGATTATTAAATTTGCATAATTTAATTTACGAGGTATAGCGCATTCTTAATTATATCTAAGAAAAAAATCATGTTGGAAGTGCTTGTGTGGGATCTGACTCACAAAACAGAAATGTACTGCCAAAGTCAAAAAGCATGTCGCAGCGAAAAATGTTGCATTACATATTTACAAGTTAAAAATATACTCTAGTCTTAATGGCCTTAATGAATGCAAGTCAATGATCATCCCTTTTATTATAATATGGAATTTGCCTCTCTGAACTTGTAGAGTAGTCAGAACTTCAAAAAACAAAAATAAAAACAAAACAAAGAAAAAGAGACGGAAACTATTCACTAGAATTTTTTTTAGATACATTAAACTGATAAAAATTCAAATTATTCTCACAGTCAGAAAATAGATGCATTTCACAAAAGTGCAATTCTTTTCAATAACGCAAGGAGAAACACATTGCTCGATAGCAAAAAATGTTAATAACTCACCAACTAGTGGCTTTTCAGACATAATTCCTGGAAAGAGGTCAATATCATCTACGTGATCGTAAACACTTTTAAGTGCCACAATTGTTCCTTCATCCATAACATCTTTTAAATCATCGAAATTTCTTGCACGACGCATTCCACACATTTCTCTTCAAACTCAATTTTCATGATTTTCACTCAAATTAATTTAATGTTCGAAAAAAGAGTTTCTTTTTTAACTTTCACATATTTTTATCACTAAAATGATAAATCTCTTTGCAATTAACTCAAAGAATTTACCGATATGAATTATAAGGAGGAACGCCGTGATCTCTTGCTCTTTGGATATTGAGTGCTGGAAGATCCATGCCAGTGAATGGGCCATTTTGATGTTGGAATAAGTGATTTCGTACGGCATTGCTAATATGACGATCAAAGTCCATACTAAAATCAAATCCTAACATGAAAAAGGCAAGAAAAAATATTCACAAACCATAACATGCAATTTTAAAGCATAAATTTCATCAAATACCTCTGTGAACCGAGAAGACCCATGAGAACAGATTCAATATGCCCGCTTTCGTGAGTATAATAAAATGTTTCGTTGTTGAACGAAGCCTAAAACCCAATTTCATAGCATTGAAATAATATACATAAAAATAAGTTAGCAGTTTATTTAACTTCAAAAACCGTGGATCAAAACTGTGTACTTGCTTTGAGATCAAGACCAGATGTTTTTTCTTGATATTCCGCATTCATCCGTGGTAAGATATTTCGTATCAATGTGTGTCCAAACCGAAATGCAGCTGTGGCCATTTCTTGTGTCATTGTTGCATCGCAACGACCATCATATCCTGCAAGTGGTGAATATTTCTTATCATTAATTAATCCTCTGATAAATTGATTCAAAAACGGTGGTTAAAAACTGATAAAACTTCGATGACCTGTATAATATCCAGTTTTTCGTGGCATTAAATCATATCGTGCAACTGTTTCACACCCCAAGACAACAGGGAGCCATTCATTGAAAACAATATGTTGTACTTTAGCGCCCATTATGCGTCGCGTTTCCTGTTTTACAGTACCATTAAATGAGTAATCAAGTTTGACGTACTTAAAATCATTTATTAAAATACCAAGTAAATCTTCTCGTCTGACCAAAAATTGTTGATACGACTTAAACTTAAAGCAATCCGATTATGTTCTCGAAGAAACAGTGTATGCATGACAGTGAGCCCAGGTTGTTCATTACTGCGCTCATCACCTGCTTCAAAACATGGATGCTGCGGTGTCGATCTGAAGTATTGCAAGTCTAATCAAACTATCAGAAAATAAAATTAATTAGAAACATTCAAAAGCGAAACGCTATTCCTTTGAAATGGCTTTAAAAAGATTGACTTAGAAAGTAACTGAAAACCATTAGGAATTTTTGATTTAGAAAAAACCTGCAATCTCTTTCTTGTGGTCCTTGAGGTAAAGCTTCTCGATTGAACCCTAAGTCAGTAAAATTTAATTTGCCTTGACTGAATAAACGCAGCTTATTTGCTTCACATTCGGTTGAGCCATAAATAAAAGAAGCGTCGATGAAAGAAGTTAATTGATCCAACTTGAAATTTATAAGCATGTTGCAAAGTAGAGTTTTAAAAGAATAGGTTTAAAAATTTTTTGGCAGTTGTAAAGTTTCGGAAAACCATTCAAGTGCAATCAAAGTGAAAAAATTCTGCTAAATTTGGAAAAATTCCCGAAATGAGTGCCATTACAATAATTACATTGCAGAATTAAATTTGCTGAAAAAGAAAAGTAAATTATTTCAAACAAACCTGATTTCGATATCCAAGAGTAAGCTGTCCCAAGAGAGATCTTGTGAATGATATACATTTCGGTTCCCCATTGTTTTGTATATGAGGAAAGTATGGGTCACCACGTTCAATAGGAATGGGAAAACAGTGTACGGATACAGTTTTAGCTGAATCACAGCTGCTACAGTCAATTATCGTATTTCCAGACCCTGTTAAATAAAACCAAAAATATCATGAAAAATAATCACACTAAGGACGGCAGTGCTTTTAGTCTAAAATGCTTGCCTTCTTAAAACCTTAGCTTTATGATTTAGTGAGCAGTGATAGTTTGATATAAAATATCAATATAAATATAATGAAATAAGCAAAAATAAATTATATCCTGATGTTTGAAAATCGATACAACTTAAACTGTTCTGAACTTTAAAAAAATAACATAAAAACCTCTTGACACAGGCGAATGAGCAAAATCATGATCAATTATTTGACCCATTTGCATGAGCATATGAGTATATTTAACATGGAATGCAGGTGCCTCTGAATGGATCGCATTTGACACTGCTCGAGCAGATGGTAATTTCTTTTTTGTCCGGCTAAGAGTTCGTGGACTATCGAAACCTAGATCACAATCCATTTCACGAATTTAAAAAATTAACAAACTTCCTGTTTCTTAACATTGAGAATTTCTAATTTACCAGTGAATAAAGTTTACTAATTGCATATGATAAATAAAACTTTGCCAGAGGGATAAAAAATTTTTATCACTAAAGTTCATTTATTTCACTGTTAAATTCCGTAACTGTAAAATTTACCATCATCATAAACTGGATCCAGCAAACGACGCATTGGTGCAAATGCATTCCCATAATGAGGAAATTTCAAATTATTACACCATCCAGAAAAAGTACGATATTTGGTGGTATGATCACAAGGCAATGGTTGTGGTAGACATTCTTCTTTCGACGGCTTTTCTGTTCCAAGATAATATGAGATATTACCAACAAAACGTGAAACATCTACTTCTGGAAGCAATTTTTGCAGTGTTGCGACATCAAGCTCCAATGGTAAACGTTCATCTTCATTCAAGCCATCCCTTAAAAAATTCATGTTAATAAAACTTTATCAACAGCAAAACAGCGAAGGTTTTTGCAAAGAATGAAGTTCAAAATTGACCCTTTCAACAGAACTTTTGTCGTTTCTCGAAGAATAGCCGCACGATGTGATATTTGTAGAGATTCTTGTCGTGGTGCCATTAATTTAGAATGTATGAAAATTGCGGCATTTCTGCTTGCGTTTATATTAACTCCTGTAGTTATACCATAAGAGTAAATCTATTGAAAAAATATTTTCACTTTCCAAATTCCATTGACTTGAATTTTTAAAGTTCCATCCAAAATTGGAGAATTAGCAAAAAAAAATATTAGCTTCTCTTGAACTGGAGAAATGCCCACCAATACCTTGCTTTTTGATTCTCACTGCTTCAGCATCATTTAAACGTTTCGCATGCTCAGCTCCTAGTCGTATGGCTTTTTCTAACGTAGCTTTCGTGATCGGTAAGATCAATCTGGGCTCTTGATCTGTCCATTGTGTCAGATCAATCCTGTCAATTATTGTTGAACTGCAGTTCATTGGACAATTTCTAAACGAGATAGATAATTTGAGACGATATTGATTTAGCATTAGTTAGTTAATGTTAAATCACCACATGCAGTCAATGTAATATTTTTATATAAAATTGATACACACTTCTAATTTCTTAGAATAGAATCCATCATACCAGATATAAATTGTAAAGAAAATGACAAGTGCTTATTGTCCTCTATTCTATGTTTATGCTTTACAGCAACTTTGTTTTCACCTATAGCTGTTCATAAAACGCAAAATTTCAAAAGATAGTTAAAAACCAAATACTATGATTAATAACAATACCCATAGAAATCGGCAAGTGTGAAAACATTCTGTTGGACTTTTTGAATACCATTAGCATTATCACAAACTATTCGTGCTAATGTGGTTTTTCGTATTTCATTTAATTGCTCCAAAGAAAATGCAGATGGTGCAAAGAAATTTTCATACCAAAATCGATCACCTCTACGAGCCTTCACAAAAGATCGATCATTATTTTTTTTAAATTAAAATCTTTTGAAATAAGATGCAGAATCTTCAGCATCTTTATTCAGAGATCATTTCATGGCTGCACTTTAAATGAATTAGAATAAAAATATTAATGGAGAAGTACTTTTTCGAACTGTCGACCAATGATACATGCAAATGTAGGTCCTACTAATGCCCCAAGTTCTGGCTTCTCAGCCATTCCAAGTACGAATAAATCTACGTCATCGATATGAGTGTACAACTTGGACAGCTTGTCTACATCAAATGTATTTAATACCTAAAAGTTTATTCACACGACTTCATTCATTCCAACAAGCATGATTCTATGCTCTATTTGACACTAAATTGATTAGGATAATTAGCAATTGTTCTTCGATCAAAAAAAAGTTCAGTGATGAAAAATAAACGGTGTCTTTTAAATCACTGAAATAAATTGTTGTGTGCACTTTTACATCGGCATTTTTATCATTGTAATTTTAATCAGTACTAAGTTTAAAAAAATTTTCAAGGTCCAAATTGATTGTTTTCGATCCCTTACCACGCCTTCTAAATCAGTAAAATTGGATACAGGTGGAAGGCCACAAGCTCTCCGGAAAGCAGTATAGCCTGGAATCCCGTGGTCTCTACCCATCTGTATTATCATTGCAGCTAAATCAACACCAAAGGTGGCAGTGCCACGAAGAAACTCATTCTTAAATGGCATATTCATGTGAAGTCCAGGTTTTCGAATTGCTTCACGCAATAAAAATCTGAAAAGTTAAGTAGATTTAGAGCAATGAACATGACAGAATTATATTTCAGTTGATTAAGATCTAAATTTCAAGATGGAAGATCACAGTGTAAATAAAGTTTATGATGTAAGTCCTTGATTTGAAATTTGCATAACCCCCTGCTAATTCCATTCTTATGAAGCCGCAGACTTGTTTTATCTTAAAAAGCACGAAAAATAATATAGATCTAAATGGTTTATTACTTATAATCAGATAAAAAGCGAAAGTTAAACTCAGAATAAAAACCTTAGAATACTATCCAATTTGTCGCGATACAGCAATCCTGGATCATTAAAGACAGTACTCCACGATTTTCTTGATTTTCCGCTTCCTTCATCTGTTTCATAAAGTGTTAAAAAATCAGGGAACAGCGAGTAAAAAAATAAGCCGACAGCAGATGCGTATTCGTTTAATACAGATGCATCAGTTTTCTAAATATGCAATGAGATCACAATGTTATTATCAGTAGTTGAAAAACTTTTTAGAAATTTGCGGTTAATATTATTTATAAATAGCAAAGATAGACGGGAAAGGTAATTAAGTTCATGAAATTTTATATATAATTTGAATAATTTAAGTTTTTTTAAATAAGAAAAAAGCAAGCAGAGATACCAAATTATAATCACTGTCATAGCCATTAATTTGCAGTTTAACGCCATACTGTCTCAATTTGTTTTTGCTAAGAATAATAGGCAAAAATTCATTGTAAGTAATGTGCTGAATCTGAGCAATTACAATTCTTCGAGCTTCATGAAACAGTCTTTCATCGTCCCAGTGAGCATTTATTGCCTACAATGAAATATTTAAGTAAAATAAATCCTTTTCGACTTAACGGAAAGTAGAGATGAAAATCACGAAATATATTAGAAACAAAATACATCTTTATCTACATAATAAATTCTATATTTTGCACTACAATTATTCTTTTGTAGAACTCGTTTTTCTCAATAAAGAGTACTCGAAAAATTGTACTAACTTTTAGCTCCTTAGCTATTTTATTATGTTGACGTAACCAAAGGGTATGAATTGCAGTATGTGTTGGGATCAAATTTGTTAATTCACCACCCGCTAAGAAACATGGCTGAAGATTATTAATGTTGCCACACGTACGATCACTGGTTTTTGGCAGCAAAATGTTATCTCGAATACTTTTTTGCGTCAACAATAAACCTGTTAAAAATTTTCTAAATTAATTTATTATCTTCGCTATTTTAGCTTCACAAGATATACTGACAACTATCATTTCTATTTTATTCAAAACTATTTAAAATATTTATCTACATGTAAATACGAATAAATATAAATGTGATAGGTGAAGATCTGAACTGTTGTAAGCTATTGCTAAAATATGCATATTTAATTTTGATATTTGTTGGTTCTGCAGTGATCTGCTAAATCTTACTGATTTCACCTACTATTTATAGAGTAAACTATTTGAAATATTTGATTATTCTAAGAGTACGTATTCACATGTTTATTAGAGCAAACCATTTAGATAGATAAAACAGTTAATGAATATATTTACATGACTAAATTTAATAAGATGTTAATTATTGTGAAGCAAGAAAAGTATTTTCCAGTTGCAAAGTATACCATTTATGTACACATTCATGTGACGAGAAGAATATAAAACTGATGATCGAGTATCTATTCAAGAATGAAATTTAATTGGAATACAATATTTTCTGTAAGCTCAAACCATTTTTGTAAGCTCGAAGTTTTTTGGACCGCTCAGTAATACTACCATATATCTGACTGGCATCTAGAAAGGATGTCGCTTGGTTTGCTTGTTCCCGAGGGCCTAATGAACAAAGCTTCCGAGGAGATGTTGCTGTTCGCACATATGACAAACACTTAATTGACTCTAGACAAAGTAATGATATGAATTGTAGCAAGCTGTTGGAAAACAAACTATTTAAAAATATTTCAATGTCAAACTAGATTGAATTCTTCTAACATTATACACAGTCCTAATTTTGTTTAATTTTAAAGCGCACTTGGATAAAATGAGTCATTATTGGTTATTTCAATTGCATAGCATTCTGGATGTTTGTGCCCCTGTTCACAACATGACAGTACTTTTGCTTCATTGCCTAAAATTTTTAAAATTAGTGCTGAAAATTTAAAATTTCGATGGGTCAGAATGAAAACGAGATTTTCATAATTTTTTAATAATCCCTATGCTACTCGTTTATTTTGATAAGAGACTGAAATAATTGCAATCTATTTATTTTCAAACAAATGTGACAGCCTTCAGAATTCAAAAAAAGCTTCTAACAAACGTTTTATGCTTATTTTCCAAAAAGAATAAATGTTTAATTGTTTTCAAACAATTTAAAAAAATAGTACCTTGATAAACAGTACTAACACCTGCATGTACAAGATCTTCATAAATAAACATAGCCCACTGCGCAATCATCATTGAGCATAAATTGTGCTTATCCGTTGGTTCGGTAATTAAATCAAGGGATATGGTTCGAGCATTTGGAAGTGATGAACCATCAGTTGCAATACGAGGTTGAGTAATTTCTGTATAAAAGTATCACTGGTATTTAAAAGTAGCAACGACACTTGGTATCGATGATAATTGTAATAAAAATTATAAAAAAAAATAAAATCATTTGTGTGAAAATTGAGTTTTTGAAAAAGATTTGATTTTTTCACTTAAAAAATTAGCTATCTTCATGGTAACGTCCTCATTTTACAAGCATAATTTTTTGCAGAATATTATAAAAACGGTAATTATAAAAGTGCAATAAAATCTGAATAATATTCGTTGCATTTGATAATTCTTCGCCAGGATATGTATTTTTTGATTTATAAGCTTCACTACGGTATTTTATTCCAACAATGCAATTATTTATTAGGCAAAACCTCCTTTACCAAGGCTTAATTATTGTCGTTACTTTTTATCCTCTTACCATCTGCATATGCTGAGGGTAGTAAGCGTTGCATTGGTTGCCGTGATACTCCCCACAATGGATTATTGACATTGTTGCAGTGTCCAGAATATGTTCTGTATGTGACTGGTGGACATTCTTTGATAAAATTTACTGGACATAAACTGCTCAGCACTGTGTTTTCAAGATTTGTAGATGCTAACCCAAGCAATTTTTGATTTGATTTAGGAAGAGAACTAAATTATCATCGAATACTACACTTGTTAATTAAAGTTTTGTTTAAACTGCAAAATAATTTGTTTATAATTTTAATAATTTGTTTAATTTATAAAATAGAGTAAAATTTGCAGCTTCATAATTATGAAACGGGTGCGGTGTTTAAAAATAGCATGTTTAATATGCAAAAAAAGAGTGTTATTCAAAAATTACTTATGAATTTTTTGACTAGCAACAATAGATAATAATGATAAATATGAGAGCTCTTTAGCTTGACGGTCAATTTTGTTAATTGTATTCCATCGTATATCTGATGACTGTATATCGAGTGCTGTAATAGACGCTACAAATTATCATTAATTTTGATTTAAAATTTTTGAATATTTTAGTTATAAAAATGGTAAAAACTACAAAATTGACTTCGAATCACAAAAAAATTCTATTAAACAATCTTTGATCTTGAAAACATGACTATAAAGTAATCAGAAAATAATCCGCTTTATAATTCCTCACTTGTAAAGTACTTCAAATTTCAGTTCTGCCGTAACTTTTATAATATTCCCATAAATTCAGAGCAAATAATTCGTGAAACACTATATTTACTAGTGTTTCCTAAACAGCCAAGAAAATGTGCAACTGGAAGACAATATTCTGTGTACAGTGATTTTCTAATGTAAAAAATGTAAAAAATGATACCACCTTCATTTTCAAAAATTTCAACTTCAGTTTGATTAAACAGCCGATCGACTTCCTTTCTTGCTTCAGCTACTGCAGATATTATATTTTGGCGATTAACCACTTCATTAACAATCGGAGGACGTTTTTCTGCTGCATTTAATACTTGTGGTGTGAGTATATTTTTATCGTTATCACCTAAACACAGAACAGGATATTTCTTCCATTCCATGAATGGGTCATAAAACTTAAATTTTTCAGCTTAATTTGAAACCCAATTGCAAATTAACAAATTCAGTGCTTATAAAGTATTATTATGTTATGCAGGATTTGGTTTTTCTCTGCAAAAGTTAATCTCGTTGATTTCCATATAATCCTTTTCACCAGAAAACTTCTTTTGAGTGCTAAATTAAGCTCATGATTGGATCACATTGCCAATCTTGCATGTCTTTTCGAAAAAAATTAAGTTTTTTCGATTTGAAACATTTGGTAAATTCCAAATAGAAACTTTATATTTTGAAAAAATATTATTTGAAATCGATGGATTGTTTCTAATGTAAAGAATGTTTGTATTAAATTTTTTAATGTTATCACTAATGAATATTTGTACTAACGCAGCAAACGGAAAATGCTTATGTTTGGACAGGAAATATTGTCATCAAGATGAAGCAAACCATTCATGATTACATAGATATTATTGGTTGATAAAAACCGTCCAAAATTAAATGTAAGTTAATGGAGACAGATTAAAATAAAAACAAGGATGTATGCTTCAATCAAAACTGACTGAAAAAATAATAGTTTAATTACCGCATAATACTAACTATTAATTATCTTCTGAAAGGAAAAAAATTTAAAAAAAAGGAAAAAAAGGATATTTTACTACATTTTTCAAACAGCAAATTTTTTATTTCAACACCAGTTAAATTCACAAAAATCAGATTTGATTTATGTAGATTACCACTCATCTTCTAACGTTTTTTAATCTAAAAACCTTCAGTTTTTATTCCAATCTTGGAATGTAAATTGTTGAAATTTCTGTACATAATAAGAGAAATAAACTAACCCACTGTGTTACTCAGTAAACCAAATGCGAGTGGTGCACGTGAACATGGTGTAAAGCTAGTACCACACGGAATATTACTCCGCTGCTGACGTTTACGAATATTGTCTCTTTTAGTCACGAAAATTTCCGTGTTTAACAATAATAACAGTACAATAGATGTTAACATGATTAAAGTTCAGTTAAATGACGCTTCTAAATTGTTATAAAATTAACAAAGAAAAACATAAAAAATGCTTAAGCTACCTTTGTTACAAATTTGATCTTTTGACTTGAATTTCATTTCGTCTTACAATTTTACAAAAGACAAGCAGAAAAGACGGAATAAATTCATAAAGTCATATTGCGAGTTTCTTTGAAATATCTCCAAAATTTCGTGTCTAACCAATGAAATAAATAGCAGATTTTAATACGAAATTACTCTGCAATGAAAGTAATAGTATAATAAAATTATGTATGAACCTACTCTGAATTGGTCAACTTGGAACATATATTTTATTCGTTTAAGCAAGTATGATTAAATTTAAAATTATTTAGGGATCAAACTGGAAAACATGGAATGTAAAATGCTTGTCTAATTTATATACTTTCTGAAAACTTTAAAATTTAATCACTAATAAATCTGAAGATTCCATCAAATAAATGATAGAGATTATATGAATGAAAATTGATGATAGGTCTGAGGAATTTACCACATTAATGGCTTTTTTTTACATACAATATTTTCAAATTAATTCATATAGGCGCCAGTAAAAGTAATTAACAAACTTTCACAGTGACAACAATTAATAATAAAATAAATGACAATGACATGGAATGAGATAGAATAGATTAATTGCAGTGCAAGAAAAACGAGAAAGATTCAGAATGCTTGTTAAATTGAAGTGATAACACGAAAGGCTTCACATGTTGATTAGCGAATAGTACAGTGAAGAAGACATTGAATACCAGAAGATTAGAGGTTGAAAAGAAGGAAAAGCGTATATGAAAGTAATAGGGAATGTCTGTTACGCATCATTTGCCCATCCACTCTCTGCTCGATTATGGTATTCCCCGCAGGCTATCTTGACTTATTCTTTTTCTTCTAAATGTTAAAATTCAATATATTTCGTACTTTGTTGAAATCCCGATTCTAAGACTTGAAAATAATTTCTAAAAAAATTTTTTTTAGCAGTCATGTAGACAGATGAATAAATAAATTGATTAATTAATTAATTAAATAAATAAATA
>UYYF01000144.1:0-34595 GCA_900618365.1 Thelazia callipaeda
TATATATATATATATATATATATATATATATATATATGGAGAGAGAGATAGCATAGCATTCCTTGTTAGCAATCTAATTCTCAACTTTACTTCTAAGACAAATAAAATAGTAATTTCAATGCATGAAAACTATGTATTTACTTGACCATTGATTAAAATAGCATAATATGAAAAATAATTACAAAAATAAATGTAGTTATACATATGAGAGTGAATTTGAGAATAGTATAAAATGAGAATTGAACACGCATATAAAAATTGGCTATTTTGAATAGATACATGAAATTTCTTGTACTGCTTTAGAGGTTATATTTCTTGTTTATCAGTTTTTTTACAATATTCTTTCGTTCAGCCAGCTGTACTTACAAAAATTTTTAAAACTGTAGAACGAGGCGGAAAATAGAGCAAATAATGATTGCGTTTTGTTACTAAACTTTTCATCAGTTCAAAATTCTTTGGAAGAGAGCAGAGTCTATGAGTAATCGTAAACAGAGAAAAAGTAAAGTTTTCTCGGTAATCTTAAAAACTGGACATTATTAAATTTTTCTCAATGTTGTTCATTTTGATATCGATAAAAGCAATGCATTTTTATGCAGAATTTTTTTCAAGCAATATGTGAACAACAAGAAAAGAGAATAAAATCAATCAAAGTAGTTAAAAAACCAATCTCAGATAAGAGGTTCATGCAATTTCATACAAATGGACAATTGATATAATGGTAGAGCATTAGGTAGCTGTAGCTAATGGAAGTCTTCATCGAAAATAATTGAAAGTACAGATATATATATATATATATATAGTTACTTAATTATATCCTCTTACTGCATAATCAAACATGTAATTATGTGCGAACAGCCACCGATTATTCAAAATATTAAAATTTCGATTGCATTTTAGATAGTTTTCTTATATTTGTTTATAATGAAAATCCATATATTTATGAGGTATAATACAGTTTGTATTCATTTACTCATCTATTAATATAAAAATATAAGACTATGTTCATCAATACTTTGAAAATAGGCTAATTAATTCTAATATAGTCCATTTTTTATTCTGCAAAATTTACAATTGCCTGCAGAACAACTCATTATCCAGTAACGAAGTCATGGTATTGCTACATTTTTTAGAAATATTAACAATTCCGTCACTTGGTACAGAAAAACGACTGCCTACCGCATTCCGACTGACCTGAAATCAGAAATAGCTTAGAAACTTTAAATTGCTCACATTCATGTATTGTTATAATTAAGATACTGGAGTCTTTTATCACACAATCAAGAAACATTATGTTATTCATGAGTTCTCCATTTGCATCAAGAAATTCAAAAATAATGCAAATGTAAAAAATTTCTGAAATGCAGCACGTATAATTATCATAAATACTTATAGAAAGATTGCATCTGACCTGTTGTCTTATCTTACGTATAACTTGCCGAAATGTTTCGAGAGTATAAACACGAAAAATGATGGAAGCAAGCAATATATTTAAAAATGCTATGAAGTAAGATTTGGGTGTTGTAAACGAATCTTCCAAACTTTTTGACTGATCGATGGAAAGGGATGCTTCATAGCAGTTCAAAGAATATAATACTGCTAACAGTAATATTAGCCTGAAAAATATAAATTTTAACGTAAATGAAAATTTATAGATTATCATTTGCAAATTTAATCATCTCAAAAAGCCAGATGCTACTGGTATATGATTCAAAATTTCAATAGTTTTGTAAAAATTATTATTAGTCTAGCCTTCAAAATATGGCAAAGTATTAAAGTGAAGAATAAATTGTTTTACAGAAGCTTTCCAGCTGTAGGGTTTTCATCTGTATTCAGCGCTGAAGGTCTTACTGCGTTTCCAATGCACGAGCCGTTTTCTGTCAGAACTGTGCTATCTGCATAGTCTAAAATAACTTCTAATTATTAAGTAGGAACAGGAATTGTATAACACTGTTCTTATTTCAGTTCAATTACTGTTAGTAAACAGTAATAGTATTATACTGTTCTTATTAACTCTTATTACTTATTATACTGTTCTTCAAATGAAAATTACGAACGTGAAAGTTAATAAAAAATTAACGAAACATGATAAATACTGAAGCAAGCACTAGGTTTTTTTTACATAATGTAATTGCACAAATAAAAACTATGTAGTTTTGTCAAATTATCATTAAATAATCAAAGACAGATTAAAAAGATTAGGCAAACACTGGTGCAAGCAGTTTGCAAGCATAATTATAAAAAACTTATCCATAAATAATGTCAAGCATATCTAAATAGACGAATTCATTCACTAATTGCATTTGTCATAATCACATAAAAATTGACTTAAGAAAATAAAACAATTTTGCTAGCGCTTAGAAAATTATATTATGACTTTAATCAAAGATAACTATTGAAGTATTGGATAAATAGAATAGTAGCGAAATATGAGAAATAAGTTGTAAACTGTAATTACCATCAGGAAAAAATGATAGAAGTTTTAGGTTTATTCTAAGTTAATTTTATATTTGAAAGTTGTATCTTCCAAAACTAACGTTGAGAAAACTGATGAACAGACAAACGTTTTGCTTTGCTAAACAGACGCAAGATCACGATGACATTTCCTACGACAAGGATGATCCAAATCAATAAAGGCACATATATGGCATAAGTAAATATTTTCGAATATAATGTTGGATAGGGGAAGCAGCTAAAAACTTCAGATTTATATTTCGCAGTGATATATATTTTAAACCTGAGTTTTAAGTAGTAAAGTTTACATGATCTCAGTGATTAACTGGATTAGATATTTGCACAAATGGTAATTTAATAGTTTGATTAATGAAGAGAACGGATGTAGGAAATAAAGATTTTTATTTTGAGTTAGACTTACAATTTCACTGACTGGCCATATAATATGGTATCACCAGTGACTAGTATAGCTGATATGGAAAGTAAAGGTATGCCATATGACATGAAATACATTTGCATTATAGCTCCACATAATGTGACCTAAAACAATTCGTTCTTCTTGGCTAAAATTGCTTCTGCATAAACTAAGCTAGATTTTCTTCTCAAATATAATTGTTTACTTTTTCTGCTTCTGTTTGAATTTTCTTGCCAACATTATTCCGATATTCAGTTCGTACAAGCTCAGTGAGTTTTTCTCGTAGTAATCTAAAAGTTTATTTTACATTAGTACTACCAAAAAAGAGCGAAATTAATTAAAAACAGTCAGAAAATAAATGAAGGTTGTAGGAAGCCTCGTGAAGGGTGTGAGAGAGAACTCTGCAAGCGTAGCAGGAAGAGGTACGAGCAGAATGATTATGCTCCAAGTACTCATTCTAGGAATCTAGATTTCGCAGAGCAGTGACGACGCAAAATGCTGAATGCGGTTCTTGACCGTTTCAGGAGAATGACAAGAGGAGGATGGCCCTAATGTCGTTAACTTTATTGAAAGAAGTTCGTGTGAGCATTAGCCTCTAAGAACTGAAGAAGCAAGCTAATTTTGCGGTCACTGGTATTGCAGGTCGTCCATATTCGCAGGAACGGTTCTTGGAAAAATCAACGAAGTCTGTTAAGACATATGGTACATATTTCGAGGAAAGTACACTACAAGAGTCTAAGGCTTATCTAGATGTGGAGATTAGAGTCAATACGCGTGTAGAAACAGCTATAAACATAAGTGCAGATCGATCGGATATTTTGATCGACGATAAGAAACGACATGAAGTAATTCTGATAGGTTCACATCACTAGTTAGAAACGTTGACAGCAGTCGAGGCTGATAAAAAGCGAAAGTATGATCAACTGGCTAATGAACTAGAGTCAAAGATGAAATCCAGAACGAAAATACTTCCGCATGTCAAATAATTTCATGAGATGACTTGGTATGGAATCGTAACGAACTTCCATAAACGTTACATAAAGGAAATCAGTACCATCCAATCACATCGAGATAAATATAAATTCGATTGTTTTCAAGAAGATGCTCGAAGGCATCTCATTTGATCATCTCCGTGGATTAAGTGAAGACGAAGCAACGAAGATGAGCAGTAGAACTGACATCGGGGTGGCTGGAGCGAGAGTCCAAGAATAGTCATTAATGCGGAAAAATAATATTGATGATATATATATATATATATACGAATTTGTTCATTTATTTATCTACATTTGTATTTATATACATTTTTAATTTGTACTTATGTATGTTTAACTGAAAAAATTCAACTTGAATCTATCATAAATTTTTTTCTGTAATTTTCATTTACTGGCTACTTACATACCTAAAAGTTTGCATAATCCAGAAATAAACTGCAAGGAAGAAGTAAAGTAGAGCAAGACTGACTGCTCGACATGTTACCAAATCATGAATGCCATTGTGGATCAAGGAATACAAAACACATAATACAAACATACCGGCACATATATTGATATTCACTTGCTGATGTCTGTTAAAGCAACATTTGGGAACGCTGAAATTAAAATGCAAACAAAATTAAAGATTTAAAAATCCCAAGTTTCGGTTTTTTCTTCATAAAACTTACACTTGAAAAACAGCCAGAAAAAATGAATGCAAACTAATATAGAACAGAACCAGAACAAAATGTTCATAATTACTGTTGAAAACACAATTGATGCAAGAAAACCAAACGATGCACAAGAATACCACATCAATTTTATTGAACTTTTTCTGGATGCAATCCTAAAAAATAAGAAAGTTCGATGAATTTTTGAACAAAAATTTTTTGCACATTTTGAAGCAGTTCCTAATAACGTCTTTTATTATAGCCTAATCTGAAGAAAGGTAAAATTTATGTGTACAGCAGATTCAATTTTATTTTTGTAAAAACTTTTATGAAGTTATAAATATATATTATTCCACGTCTTATCTTCATGTTTATGGCATGCATGCAATTTGTATTCTCAAGTTTATTGAACATAGGCATTGTTTAAAATTAATTTACTGATGAGAAGGCTTTGGTTTGTAATATTAATGAAACTAACAATTCTTGATAAAACACGTTTTGCATAGCTGCAAAGTATTTGATGTTCTCATTAAAGTTTTTTGTAAAAAATATTTGAGAGCAAGTGAAAAGGACGTTATTTGGACCAACTCTTTGTACCAAGCAATCTGTTTCATTAGCCAATTTCCAACCTTCGCCATCATCCCATACACCGAGTTGAATCTGAAATCATTCATTTTCAAAACCACAAATCATCAGAATCACAATTTTTCGCTCAATTGAGAGCTATTACAAGTACTGACAATGAACAGAGAAGAACATTTTTAGAAACTGAATTCAACAATAATACTGCAAAATGTCTTCTAGTAGAGAAATTTTCACTGTACAGAAATCAGTACTTATTAACTCTGACTTAAATTTTCGTAGAAAAACAGCTTTTATCTTCTGTTTTTCATAATCAATCTATTCGATCATAATCTTAGCACTGTCATGTTTTTTGCTTTGTATGTAGCAACCAACCTCTCTGTAGTTTGATCATTTATTAGTTTATGAATAGATTCCTTATTTTGTGAGAATTTTTTAAAGTAAGAAGGCCTATTCATAATTGCAATACATTTTTCATGACTGCTTTCAGTAACATTTTTAATCATACTTGTAATAATACTGAATTCATATTCAGTATTCTACCATATAAGTAATATACCTGATCAAATGTTTCTTTAATCCGATAACTGAGAAAAAATCCATAGAATTTACTATTTTCTTCAACAGCTGTCATCTACAAATAAAAATTTTTGTAGCCTGAAATCTTTTCTCACTAAATAATACATAGATTTGAATACAAATTTTTGTAACTGATAGACAGGCATTTTGCCTACCTCTTCAAAAACTTCGCTTGATTTTCGAGATTTTAGAGGAACATGTTTGATGGCTACACCATATACTTCACTTATCACCACCCATTTACCATCAAGTGTATGTTTGGTTTTAAAAATATTTGTGTTCAATAACCATAATATTCGAAGAATAGTGAGAGTTGGAAAGCGATTAATCATTAAATGAGGAATACGAACTGATGCTCCACCTACAAGTTCATATTGAGACTTGCTAAAGTGAAGAACTGATAATTTAATTCATCTCTAAATATGAATATAACCTGTAGCTGGTAATAGTTCAACATGCTGCTGTTCGTTACATAAAAATTCGAAACCATTGTGAACAGCTAAAAATCCATTTTTTACTGCTTGTATACCAGTAATATCATAATTTTTGGTGAGCAACAAATGCTGACATACAGCTATGTAATTTTCTTGAATAATTTGATCCCCAAGAAGTAAATTCTGCAGATGCTGACGCATTTGTTCCCCTAAAATCTTTCATTTTGATAATTTTAATTAAACAATTTTTACTCAAACTTTAATATTTTCAACTCTTGAATGCTTGTGAATTTATATTATCATTAACAAATTAACTAGATGATAATGGCAGTCAGAGAAAAACAATCTTTTAGATTCTTTCCCAAGTGAGGAAATAGTCTGTTGAAAATGCAGTTTTCTTTCAAACACTCAAAATTTTCACATAATTGTTTAGAATTTATTTAATTCATTTTTTGACATCAAGCGAAAGCGTTTTGCTTATCATTTAGTGTGCTTTTTTCTTTCGACAAAATTGCATTATTTCTCGATAGTACACTTTTATTACTGATGCTTACACAAATAGCATAATTTTGGCAAGCGAAATTATCAAACGCTGATATTTAATTTAAATTTGATGTCATTGTGAAAAATAGTAAGATATGTAGAAAAAAATTGGTCACATTAATATCACTGGTACTACGAGCTAAATTGAAATAAGGCATGGGCAGAATGAATTATTTGCTTTGCTTCTGTGGTAATTTCTGTGTGTATGAGAGAACAGCAAGAGAATTTTGATGTTTTTCTAGTTACTCGTTTGAATGAAGTTACTCGTCAATAAAGGCTAAAAATTGAATTTACTTTAAATTCTAAATAGCTTATTATTAAGATAAATCATTGTTAAAATGCTCTTCATAAATCCTCTGAATCCTTTGCTACTTATTAACGAGTCCAAAGCTTTACACCATTATAAATTTGAACTTTGCTTTCATTTTTGGCAGTAATTGCAATTCATCTTTTGCACTATTTCAAGTATCAAATAATTCTACAACCTTGAAAGTAACTCGGAAAAATTAGAATAGGACTTTATGAGAAATTTTAATGCAAAGACAAGAATCTTAGCTTTCAATATTATTGGAAGTTTTACCCATTTATTGTGCTTATGTACCTAAATTTCTTAATTTGAGAATTCCCATCTTATATAATCTTAGTTTTGCTCATGCACTTATCAAAAATAAACATAATTTTTGTCTACTACCATTTTGAACAATACGAGAATAACTTTAACAAAAAAATGGGTGGATAAGTTTCATGACAGTACACAAAAAAATTATTCTTAAGAACAATAGTATTTCTTTTGATTTGAAATAAAATTCATGACAGTTATCTTTTCCCATGATTTCTTTTGCAGTCATGAAGTACCGTATATGCTACCTATTGTTTTGAGCAAAATTCAGATTAATTAGTCGGTCAGTAATAAAAACTTAGTTACCCTTATATTGCCATGAAATAAAATGATATTTATCGTATAATAAAATTAAATGTATTAATCACATATTCACTTCTCATATTTGAAATAAATATTCACGGCATCAGTGTTTTGATGTATGTTTACATAAACTGAACTTCAGCTTTCATTTTTTGTTTCAGCGTAAAAAATGTTAAAAATATAGCAGAGAAAAAGTGATTTTATAAATTAACGCACTATTCATCTGCTTGCTATTTCTGAGTATGATAAAAGTATACAATCCAGTCTAGCAATTTCCTGAAGTGAAACTGAAAGGTTCAGTTTTTCAGTCATTTCTAATTTGCAACATCATTAATTTAATAGAAATACTACAAAATTATTACCATTGAGTTCAGTGCGAGCGAATTCAGACTGTAAAGCAAAATTTAGCGCTGTTACGGTTTGTTGGTTGGATAAACCGGTTGCATTACCGATAAGCCAACCAACAAGGCGAGTTTCATAAGCAGACATTTCAGCAGGCTGTTTTCTTATTCGAAGTAATTCATCAATATACTGTAAAATGAAAATGCTCATACTTACTGCTATTTCTAATAGTTTTTTTAATTTTAATTTGTATTTATGGCAAAAAGTAAGAAATTATGTTGACTGAAATTTTATGCATTAGAAAATGGTACACAGCAGTTATTTGAAAGTAAGTAGTAAATGATAAACCGAAGAAGTGTATCCGTGCTGCAAAAGAGTTAACAAGTGTTTAATTAACTGGGAGGCATAGGTGCAATGGCTGGTATCTGCTGGATCCCATTTACCATGCTTGCATTGTCTATATGCTTTGGCATTCACTGGACCGTTAGGACATTTGATAGCAACTAATCCTTGCTTGGAAACTGGCCAAATTATTTCACCTTTTTCATCCGCTTGCCATTCCTAAGTATGATAAAAGTAGACAATTTATGATATAAAAGTTACAAAAACTATAAATATACAAACACACCTGAACACATTGTAGTGTATTTACCAAAATAGGTGTTATACGCACTGTATTTCTTAACACTGATTTGCCGTGCTCCACGTAACAAGTCCAATCTCCTTCATCTTTCCAAACGATAGGATTTATATAAAGCTCCAGATATCTGAAATTTTGGAAATAATTTCCTTTCACGGAATTAAACAAATTTGTATATTTCCATAATTATGCATGAAAAATCACGCACTTTTTTAAAAATTCGTAGTTTCGCATTACAAATATTTTTTGACATTCCCAATGATATATTGGTAATCCTTTGCAAACTGACCAAAATAATTAATAGCCTGATTTTTTTTGATGATGTCGAAATGATCTATTGTTCATTTTTGGAAAGAAAATCAGTTTTCAAGAGAAAAAACAAGGACGAAACTGTAAGGATATATACAATCTTTTTTATATACTTCAATTTTTTAAAAAAAAGGAAGCATTTTAAATATCAAAATTGGAAATATTTCTAAGTTTGAGGTAACTTGGTTTTTTATTATAAATTAATATAACGTACAAAAAGTGACTATCATTGTGACGTGATATGAGTAATCGTGGAGAATCAATCACAGGAACATTATTTTTCAACCATTCCATGTGTACTTTGTCAGCTTTTGATATTTTACAAGTTATATTTTTTTCCCCGCCAGGATAGATGATTAACGAACGTGAAGGAGGTTCCAAGTTGAAGACAGCTGGATTGAAGTCGCCTAAATTTTCCATCTCATAGGCATACACTTTACTTCTTGAGATTTGAGTAAAGATTAGACTGAAATTTTACCTTTTCCACAACTTCTTTTTAATATCTTCACATTCAGATATACAATTTGCGTTCCACGCAGTGAATATGGAAATATGCATACTGTTCTATTTGACACTTGTACGTGCTCATCCTGAAATCGAATCGCTATTCACTAACATATGTAATATAATAAAAATTTAAAATAATACTCAAAAATATTTCCAAACTTTAGCTGAATGTTGTAAATCGAATTTTAAAATGAAGTTGTGCAGCAAATTGTTTTCGATAACCTTATTAATAAAACGAAGCAAGTCAGCTATTTGGCAGTCACATGATAATTGATTTGATGCAATACTCAATCTACGAAGTTTGGTAAGTGATGTAAAGGTTCGATCTGGAAACGATGAGAGCGGATTTGAATCCAAGTTTAATTCCTCTAAGGATGTCAAGTCAGCAAATGACAAATGATCCAATGCGTGTAACTCATTACCATTTAACAAGCTAAAATATATTAATCAACTTTTCCGTAATATTATTTTCCCCATTATATATCGTATTCCAATAAAAAATATCAAAAGAATACAATTTTAAAATTTATAGAATAAATTTGAAAGACATTAGAACGCTTTTCCAGATGACGAAATGAAGTGTAAACTCATGAAGGCTAAAAAATTTATTTTGAAATTCAAGTAAAGGAGAAATCTAAACTTACAGGATTTTAAGTCGTGATAACGCTTTGAAAGCTCCTGGAGATATGAACAGTAGTTTATTATGAGAAATATCTCTGAAAAAGTTTTTTTTTTTTTGGCTCCAAAAATAATGTTGTAAGCAATTTATATTTCATTAAAATTCAGACTTACAGTATTTCAAGAAATTCTGGATGCCTTAACGACGAGAATGAACTGAAGTTCATTGATTTGAAACCATTCCAACTCAAATTTAAGAGGCGTACATGACCACCAATAGTGCTTGGACAAAATTCGGATTCAGGCGCATTTAGTCTTGCAATTTGAACAATTTTCTAAAATTTAATTGAAGATTCAAGTCATAAATGTATTGTGCAGTCCAATTTGAGCAGTCTTGCTTTCGATTTAGCATTTTTTTAAACTCATTGATACCCACTTATAACTACAATAATGAAAGAATTACTTTACAAATATGACTAACATCAGAATTTTAAATGGTACCAAAATTTTCCCAGTTTTTTTTTTTCAAAATTTTTGATTTACACTTCAGAGAAAAGACTAACATCAAAATTTCGTCCAGAACAGTCTACTACTGAGGTGCTGATTGCACGCGAGCATCGAGTCCAATAACATTCTACTAATACTAACAAATAAAAAATAGTAATAAGAAGCAAACGAAGAGTCTTCTCATATTTTTTCATCTGCAGTAAGAATAAAAGATTGAACTGAAATTTGATAAAGACGACGGAAAATTACTACATAGCGTGAATTCCGTGTTGTGCACTAACTTTCCACCATTTATGACGATTATAATAAGCAGTTAGCTAACTACATATCAGTTATATAAATGATTGCACAAGTGGCAAGTATACTTTCGTATTCATGAATTAAGTGCTACCGTATTCTAAAAATGAGGAGTTAAAAATTTTTCAGTAAGGTAATGAAAACATCTGAATAACTGATAGCACATTATAAAAATAGTTTCCAATCAAATAAAATAACATAAGAGGTTAACTACAATTAATACTTATATTCCTTGATAAAAAATAAACTTTATATTTTTAGGGTTTCTCCGTATTTTTCGCATTATCTATTTAATAAATTAAGAAATAAATTTAAGAAATAATACTCTTATTTATGAACTCAGTTAGTACTAATAAGATTATTCAATCTAACTTGTTAATGTATCTGAAAGATCAAGAAGGCACAAAATAAATTTTAAAAAATTTGCATACGGGAAACAAGATAATATCAAAAAATTAATGCTTTTTATGAGATTATGCTTCTGGTCAGTTTTCATTGCAAAAACATGGCATGCCAAAATATGCTTTGTTGATACCAAAATAAGCTTTGTTTGACAAAACTGCAACATTCATATGGGAAGAACAGTATCATTTGCATAAATTTTTGTGCTTTTTTGTAGGATAGAATGGAAATGAGCCATTACTTCAAGAAGAGAGAAATGTAAAAGTGATAGATAAAGAAGAAAATAGATGAGAAATGAAGGTGTTTAGTAGTAGAAAAAAAGACGTACGTATTTCATTGTTTCACGCAGCCAAATTATTAGACTACTTCAAATTTCTAAACTTTTAGTTTTTTTTTCTTTTTTTGATTTCGCCTTTTTTGAATTTGCATTAGTTTTAGTAGATGACTTTGTTTTTTGTTATTTGAATCAAAAAATGGATCTTTTTTGTCAAATTATTTACAAGTTCAACGTATTAATGAAAAGTTAATTTGCATCATAGTGTATTAAAAAATTAATACCAAAAGCTACCATCTTTTAACACCTTCTATAAAGCCAGTTGTTTAATAGTATTAAAGACTTCAGTTCTATCAGTATATCACAAATTTATTTTTTTAAACTAATTTCTGTAAGAGAAATGACTAGTACCATTAGATTAACTAACTAATAATGAATGAATCACATATGGTGAAAATGCATTTAAATAAATGAGTACAGACGAGCCCACAAATATCAATGATATTTATAAGATTAATCAGTTTGCAAGAAAAAAGTGACTGGATAGCCATTACCTTTAATTTCACAAATGCAAAAATGGAATTTTTTTCATACCTGCTACAAAGAAATATCAATCGCATAAGAACAAAACTGCCAATTTTGACAGTTTTGAAAATACAAAGCTGTCTTTGTCTGATGCTTACCCTTTAATTTTAGTAATTCATTAATTTTTTAGATAAAAATGAGAGAGGGAAATCAACTTTATTCATTAATTACATGGAGGAGGCAATTACTTATTTCATTTCAACTTACTACTTTTAACAATACTGAAAATTTTTTATGCCAAAAATTACATCAGTAAGTTGCAGATATAATAATAACAGATCTGACGAACTACAAAATTTGAGAAAATTAATTTTTTTTAGCTAACTATTATTTGAACTAAGTGAATTTGAAGGATTTAATAGATAAATTAGTATACTTTTCGAACAGTTTAATTCATTTTTGATTCACAAGTTATTTGATTAAGTAACATTATGAAATTAATGAGATACTGTAGTAATTAAATTTGTTTTTTTTGCATGAAATATCCTTACAATTTTCTCTTTTAATATGTTATCATTCACAAAGCTTTAAAAGTATATTTTTGCATATTTCTGTACAAAATTGCCATTTCTTATCAATTGTTTGTGTGTAATTTTTATTTGTTCTCTTTTTACTTCAACTTTTTACTTTACTTTCTTGCTTATCGTAAGCAAATGTGAATAGCAAAAGCTAATATTTTGCATTCATCTTATAATTTGGAAAAGAAACAAAAAAAGAAAAAATTGGAAGGGTGGAAGACTCTGATTTTGACACACAAACCTTCAAGTAGAACAGAGTTGAATTGTGCGAAGAAGGAAGAAAACCCATTCGAAACTTTTCAACCCGCGGGCACCATTTAACAGATTGTCATTATATTATGCCTTCAAACCGATCGCACACTATTGCTATGCTTCTTATTTTGGGTAAGCTATTTTATTTTTATTTTTTTGAATAATTGCTGCTTTATTATTAAAATTTGTTTTATTTTCATTTTTAAAAATAGCAAATTTCGAAAATTTTATCATTTTTACTTTTTAAAATAATTTCACTGAAATCATATAGTTGAATTTGATGTAATTTGCATATTATATGATGGATAATTTTTGCTTGTAGTTATTATTTACGGTGTTTTCATCTTAAACCAAACTAGTACTTAATTTCTCAGTCAATATATTTAAAAATTATTAGGTGACTAATTTCTGCTTTAATAAGACATACTGATCATGCTTTCAAAACTGATTGAAATTTCTGTAGTAGTTTATATTAATTATTTGAAGTATTGTAGAGAAATAACTTTTTTTAAAATTCTTTTAAGCAATATAAGTATTAAAAGTTATTTCGGTAGTAAAATTTTTGTATACGTTTCAATTTTTAAAATTTTCTTGACCAACAAAAGATTTCATTTCTTATTAACTAAATTTTTATTTTCTTTATTATTTGAACGAAATTTTTAAATTAAAAAAAAAGTTTCAACGATTTTCAAATATTTTCAAGAAAAAAATATCAATTACATTTGGCAATTTTTATCATATTATTAGTACTAATACTTGATAAATTAATCTATCATTTTATTTATGTTTTCTACTTTTGTTCTCTGAAATTATGCATTCTAAATTTAACGCGGTTGATCATTTGAATAAAAGGTTTGTATTTATTAAAGTTTTCAAATATTTTTCAACATTTTTTCAATAACATATTTTTGAAGTTTTTCAGCAATAACTTCTTAAAAAAAGGCTGTTAATTGAAATCTGAAGCATTGGTTATTTAGCGATTCCTTTGATTCCTTGCGAATAAATGTATGGAAATGAAAATAAATTAGTGATATTGCGAAGTAAAAGTGACTTATTTTTGTGACAAATTTTGATGACATATTCTCTTTTTCACTTCTAATATTAAGAATAAATGATCAAAAGTCTATTATATTTTATATGTACATTTATGATAGTGAAAACAATGGGAGTGCATATTCGTGCTCGAGAACATTCACGAATTAACATTTAATCACTTGTTATCACAAATTTACAATTGTCTATGCATGCATATATACAATATATCTATATATTTCTGTGTAGATTGATTGATATGCACATTGAGAAGAGATCATTCGAATTTTTGTTCTGCTCATTTCGCAGCAGTTTAATCAAAAACTAGTTCTATTATCAAATCATTTTCAAGTTTCAGTGATTTCCAAATATTCTCAAGAAAGTTCACTTCTACTACAAATCAAAAAACAAAGATCGTGCTAATTAGTGACAAGTTTCCTATTCTAGGTTATTTATGTCTTATCGATATAATAACCGCGGAGATCTTGCGTTTCAAACGACAAACATATATCTACGATGAATCTCTAAAGCAGTACGCTAGGCCTCATTCAGGGACCAAAATAATAACCGGTACAGTTGGCCGATATGCACCACAAGATTGGCCCGCATGGTAACTAATTAAGTCTCTTTCGAATTGGTTGCTTCTGTATCTTTAGTATAGTTAAGCACTACTTTTAAATTTGTTTTTTTTAGGTCAATGTCGTTTTAAAGGATTAATTTATTTTTCATAATGTAAAGAGAGAAGAAAAAGTAAGTACGAATTTATGATTATACTTGTAAAAAGACATTAAATAAATGAGCAGTGTGAAAAATACACACAATTTAAATCGTATCAAAACTATGGCCTCAGATGTAATTCAGCATACACAATTTCACTTGAGTTATCAACATTGAGAAATTTTAAATTAGAGAAGTGAAATAATAATTTTAGGTACACCCGGACACTATTGAAATGGAATGGTGAATTTCGTATGGGGCCATATCAACCAAACGATGCACGGTATGAAAAATACCAGCGATCACGAAATCAAGCATTGATTTTACAGAGATAACACATCTGATTTTACAAATATAACTTTGTGATTACTTCTACAGTGCAGAATTTTTTTGTTTTACGTCAATTTTATTGCTATTCTAACAAATTTAGTTAAAATTTCACTAAATAGCAAAAAATTTTCAAATTTCAACTGAACATATCAGTCAATTGCAAATTCAAATTTTCATATTAATGTAAAAAATGAGAAGTTTAAATTGAAGAAAAAGTAAAAAATTAGTGCTAAAATTTATTTAACAGATAACTTGAGAAAAAGCAAAAAATACAAGTGCCTTCAATTGTTTTTAAAAATTTTTACATGTTGACTACGAGGTATGGTCCCAGGATTGAAAAATAAATGTGGTAATTAATTAAGCTGTCTTAAAGCGCTAGAACGAAATTAGCACGACTATCTCTGCTACTACAAGCATGTGTATCAGTTCTTATGAAAACCAAAACTTTTTCAAAAATTTGTAAATCAGTTTTTTGAATTAGTAATGGAACAATTTAAAAGAGAATAATGTCAAGCTTTTAAATTATTGTGAATATTCTATAAATAGTAGAAAAATAAATAATAAAAACCGTAGAGGATCATATGAAAAAAGCTAAAGTAAAAAATTAAAAAGCAGTGATTTTGCAGGCTTAAAACGAAATTACTGCTTTCAGTTTTTCTAAAGACGATTAAGATTACTGAATTTTTCACTTTCATTTAAGGTTTCTTGAAAGCGCCTGAGTAGTTTTTTTTCTTTCACTGAGAAAAATTTAACATTAAATTAACATTTTTTTGCCATGACCTATTTCAGTATTTCAAGCAATGATTTGACCTAATTTATTTACTAAATTTATCTTTCTATCGGTTTAACTTGAAATTGAACTTTATTTTAATTTAGGTGACTTTTGTATGCATCTCATCTTTCGAGTTACAAAAGTTATCTAAAAAACTAGACGAAACTTATATGTAAATAATTCATAAGAAATAGTTAAAAAAGTAAATGACTAATTATATGCAATAATTTGTGGAACAAAAAATTGAAAATAAAAGCGATGTTGTAGGTTACTGAAGAAAAAATTCAAATTCAAATTACAAAGACAAGTATTATGTTTTTGTATGCTTACAAATGAATAATTAATATGTTTGCAGAAAGAGTTAGTTTTTGCTTTGCTTAATTTATCATACAACTTTGTAGTCATATTTCAGAATCTTTAACGTTGAAACTCGAAAAAAGTTCAAATATGAGCAGCCAGTCGTTCTAAAAAACTACAATTACATTTTGTTGATACGTTGAAATTTCGATAAATATTTTTAAAATTTGATAATGCTTTATCAGTATGGTTATATAATTTGAATCTGTCAGAGTGCAATTACTGAGTTCATTTTAGGCATTCTTGAAGAAAATGCCTTGTTGTAAATAATAGTTCTTTGATTAAGAAAACTAAAAAGTCTAGAAAAGTACCACATAAGATGGTTTAGTGAGTTAGAAATTATGTACAGTTTGCTACATATATTTAAGGCTTATGTGAGAGCAAAATTTTGTTACAAAAATTTTTAACAAAAAGCAAATTAAATTCTTTCTATGCGCTCTTTTCTTGCTTGTACTTTCATTTTTTGTTATCAATAATGAGTGAAAATTAAAAATACTCAATTAGCATTATAATTTTTTTTATTTTATAAAATTTTTTTGCTTATTGATTTTTTATAATAAAATCGTATAAATCGACACATCCCGTTGGCCAGGATTCTTTTTTTTTCATGGAACGCATACAGATGATTGAAAGCCAAAGTTTAAAATTATTGTAACAGAGTTACTAAACTATTTTATAGTTTTCAAATTTTTAGATGTGATTAAAAATTTTAATACTGATAAAAATTAATGAATATGTATTTTTGTTCATATGAAAAGTGGATATTCAATTATTTATTGTCAAAAACAATTAATCAGTATTAATTGATGTGAGTGAAAAAAATTAGTTTTTTTGTTAATTTTATTTATGTATTTATTTAAATCAACAAAAGATTTTTCAAGACCCAATTTCAGCTAAGCGACCAATTTTTTCATTCTTCTCATAATCTCATCAATAGTTGTCTGATAAAGCTCTCTACAAAGTAGTTTTATTATTGTTATTTAACTCTTTTAAGTCTTCTTCAGTAATAATTTTTCTGAGTGCAAATCAGCTAATCATTGCTAAATTTTTTATATTTTTATTTATAAATTTGAGTTGCTTTACACACACTTATTTCTATGACATTTTGTAGTAATTATTCAATTAATTTATAACAGTAAATTTAATCCTAGAAATTTTATAACTGAAAAAATTTCGTATACAATATTTTGTGGGATTAAAGCTGCGTTATTTAAGTGCTTTTTGTCAATGGATATTATATTTATTGACTCTATTAAATTTCATGAAAAAGTATAAGATATCGGGAAAAGACATTTTTTTTTAAATTTTTTGATGATAAAAAAATGCATTGTGCTCTTCGATTTTTTCATCGCGCTGTAATTATAAATTGGCTTTAAACTTGAAGATTTTGTTTAGTACTTTTCCATTTGCTTTTTAATTAAATTGGAAATAGCAAAGCTAAATAAATAGCACATATAAGCCTATCATTTTTTGAAATTACAGTGGCATAGTAAAAGTTTTTGATAAATAAATATATGTCTGCAGAAAGAAGTAATAATAACAAAAAAGTGATAACAATAAATGAGATATTGCCTTTATCACTTATTTAAATTAATATATTGAAGAGTATATTTTAGAGCAAAATAGCAAAAGATATGCAGAATATGAAAGCTGAAAATTTAGTACTTACTGTTATGGTTATAAGCAAGAAATTGGCATTACTCTAGCATCATCATCATATGTATATAATGTCATTTTCAGTGAATTAATGAAAAATTTGAAGAATAATTAGTAATTCAAAATTACTGTAAATTCTAAGAAATTATAATACTGCTTCCTCAAATGAAGTTTTTAACTAAAATTGCTTGCAAGTGATCAGCATAATTTGTAAGCATTGGAAAATATTGAAATTTATTAAAAAGAAAGAATATTAATTATAGTTATTATGAGATAAAAAAGAATAAATAACACTTTTAATCAAAAGTGCTCACAGAATTGTTTTCTATCTTTCAGTTATGAATAAACCTGAATAGTGACAAATAAACAAAACACAAACATTGAATAATTATTAGATGAGAAGCTTAAGTGATAATATTTTTATGTAAATGTAAAAGTGTGAATACAGTATTTATGTAGTAAATATATTAAGCAAAAATAAAAATTATTTGCTAATAAACTTATGGTTATCACTTAAAATTATTTTGCTACTTAATTAACAAAGGTCACATTTATTTCTTTTTTATTCCTTATTAGTCACTTTTTTGAGTAAAATTCCACTTCAATGCACCTCGTTAAATTAGAAAAGAGATGAAAAATTTGATTGCTGTATGTATGCCTCAAAGCAATTTCTTTACTAAAATAAGTACAGAGCTAAATTTGCAAAACTATAATGGCAAAGAATCAAATCCCATCTAATGGATATTGTGCAAGTTTAGAATACGTATGTGTGCATTATTATGATGCATTAACTTTATTTTACAAAAGGTATTTGATAGAGTAAACAAATTTTTAAAAGTAATATTTAGTAAAATTGATTTAGCTTTTTTCAAGTTATTTGAAGTGCTATGCTAGTTTGCAAGTATGAATTAAATTTTTCTGAAATGTAATCAAATTAGTTTCTTTAAATTGAATAAAATACTTTCTATATAATTGAAGAATAATTAAGTGATTAAGTTTGAAAATAATAGCAACATAAGTACTTAATAAGCACTCAAACTTTTTTTGAATTAAAAGTAATAAAATTTTAAAATATTTTTTGTTTATTTGTATTTTGTATTGCATTTACACTGTACTATGATGTATTGTATTTGAGTAAAAATTAAGCAATTACTTAAAAGAAAGCATAACAATGCAAGTAAACAATTACTAATACTAATTACTTGATAAAAATCAAATAATAGCAATGATCTTTATTTCCTTTTAGCTTCAATGTGTTTATATTGACCAAATGATAGGGCGGTGCATCGTAGTGCCTTGTCTTCAACTGTGGCTTAGAAATAGCAAAGACAAGAGCCAAGTAAGTCTACAGCGACTACTTTACTAATCCTTCTCACTGGCACTGCTCAGTATGATTGATCCTAATATTATTGCGAATACTAATGGTAGTACTTCTGTAACAATTGAAGATCAAATCCGGAATGTTGATAAAGTTCTTAAGGTATTTATGCTATTTTGTTTTTTACTCATTCAAAAATTCTTTATGCTTCATTTAATATTTGACTGCTTGTTTGAAAGAAAAATTTACTATGAATATAAATTATAATGCCTATTCATTTTTTAATCTGAATAATATTTTTGATGTTCTGATTATTTTGTTGTTTTGTAAAAATTTGCTTAACCATTAAATATTTTATATATGAGCAAATTTCATGCTATTACCGTAATTATTCAAAACTATCTATAGTTGAAAAAGAAATTTACAATTTGAAAAATGTTGCAGTTGTAAATGCTTTATTTTTAAACAAAAGAATTTGTTAATCTTTTAAAATTTTTTAGTTCAAAATTAACTAGCAATAAAATTGAGTAGCAAATGAATAAGTTTTTACTTTCTTGCTTTAAGTTTTTAATGCATGAAAGTAATAATTTGCATTATTTATTCAGACAAGTTGTGTAGTTTTTGGCAACATTTTTAAGCAAAAAAAAATTAGTATTTTAATCAAATTTTTTAACATATTTCTTCTGCCATTCAGTTGAATACAAAATAATGCAAAAAATAAAGAAATGTAGGAGTGAACAAATAAAAGCTGCAGAGGCATAAGACCTTTGCAAGAGGGATGTAATCTTTTTTGTACATTTACTCTTAACTAAAAAACAAACTGCTAAATAAAGAAAATAATTAATATTTAAAGCATTGTGCTAAAATGAATTTCAATATTTTCTTGCTAGCAAAGAAAGGTGCATTTACCAGTTTTTCTTCAACTCTGATTGATGTGAATATCGCTTATTACTGATTTATCTGAAATAAATTAATTCAATAAAGTTATTTCGTGCATGAATTATAATACTGCAAGTAGTACTTGATCAAATTCATGGTATTCTATGATTTATTTGAATTTATTTCTGTTATCATTAAACTGGATAGTCATTTTACTGGGTAGTCGTTTTATTGGGTAGTTGTTTTACTTCCTATCATTAAACTTTATTAATTATTCAATCTTGTTTTTGAAAGTATTAAATTAGCTCATCAGTTTATCAAAAACTTTGACATCATTTGAGATAGTTGCTGGGTGTCATTTCGTCTCATATTGGCAAAGTAATGAATTTAATGATCCTCATTTTAAAAAAGTAGTTATTATGAATATAAAATGAATAAAAAAATTTTTTAACTAAAAAAAGTTGTATTTCATAAAAGTAATTGTAGAATGTCAAATAAAAAAAAATGCATTCCAACTTTTGAATAAGAATTATGTTAAATGTGATATCACTTGCTTCCCCAGATGCGTGCTAATTCCTTAATTATTACTAGTAATTTGTTTTAAGAAAAAAAATTTCATCAATATTTTGAATTTGAAAATGCTAAAAATCTTATTGCAAAATCCAGTTTCTATCTTTCATTCATTTCTTAACTATATTTTTAAAATTTCGCGCGCATTTAAAAAATAGTTCAACAAACAACTCAAATATGGCATGATGATGTAAAAAAATTAATCAACTTTTTAATTTTGCATTTTTTAAAAATTTTCAAGCATTTACACTGAAAATAATCCAATAAAATCTTGAAATACTTTTTTTGCTGCTTATTCAATTAGCTAAAATTCATCATTGCTTACGCGTTGGTAATTGAGTAAATTTCAACTATTTCAACTTGATAAACTAATGATTTTTGACAAAAATTAGTTTGTACTTGGTAGCTCAATATTTGAGATTTAATAGATGTCAAAAAAATTTAGAAAAAAAGCGTTTTAGTTTTCTGTATTTAGTGATAATCATCAAATTCTTCTAAGCAGCACTGTGTAAAAATCAAACATCTATACTTCAGTAATTTAAATAAAATAAATAAAAATTTGAATTTTATGAAAAATTTGATTGTACATGAGCAGAATTTTTGTTTTATTTTTATGTTTCTATAAATAAAGTAATGATTCCTTCTAAAATCATTTCTATCAAACATTGTTTCAGGAATGTGAAAACTGTCGAAAAAGCTTAGAACAGATTTGCAGAAGACTGGATGATCTCAATGACGTTGGTGATTTCTCTCAAATAATTGAGTAGTATTAAAAGTATTGTAAATAAAAAAATGATTAATGTAATTTGAGATCTTTTTGAATTTCATTAATTAAATGACATTATTCATTGTTAGGAAGAAAATTTTCATGCAAAATACATTTACGTAACTAAGTACTTTTTTTAATAAAAAATATTTTAAGCTTAATCTTGTCGAATGAGACTCAATGAGGTAAAATTTTGTAGGAAGTGCGACGATATCGTGAATTTCTCGGATATGAAAAAACCAGACGAGAACCAACTTTGTACAAAACAACAAATAGTGATCATGTAACCGTACATAATAATGCTATCTGCTGTACCATCATAAATTTAACAAATCAACTTACGCAGGTCTTTTAGCTCATTTGACTTGTTTTTACTCGCTTCACTATTTTCAGGTGCTTCATACTTTAAATATTATATTAAAATATAATGCAAAAATTAAAGAAAATATTTTTGTAACTAAACAATTTTTGTATCTAAAAATTTATTTGTGTTTAAAAAGTTTTAAATTTGCATACTGAAAGTAAATTATTACAGGAATGGTTGGAAAAGTTGAAATCAATACATAATGCAACATCGAAATCAACGCCTACAAAATGATCTTTTTTTGCATTTATAATTTTATCAATTGATAATTAAAATTAATTAGTGACGGTATTATTTTCATGTTTTATGTATGCAATATTTACATGATTTTTGTTCATGTATGAAATACCATATGAATATAAACGTTATTATTTTTAAATGGAGACAGAAACTTCATTTAATAAATTATTCAATAAAGCAAACATTCTGCCAATGCTTGATCATTCTAAAATTAAAACATGATTAAAATTGCAAAACAACACTTTTTGGAAATAAAAGTTGGATTTGCCAGCTTGCTTAATTGTTTCGACCACTTTATCCAAATTAGCTATTTTCTGAAATGTTTTATCATTTGATGAAAAATCAGGCAAAGTTCTTGCATAAAATATTTTTAACTAATCATAAAATTTTCAAATGCATTAATAATTACTCAAATCAAGTAATACCTGCCAAATTTTTTGTATTAAAAATTCCTAAAAAACATGATTATCATATTTTTTTATTTTCTTGTTTGTATCATGCTTCAAATTCAGAGCAAAACTTTATTATTTATTAATTTCTAATAAACAACGTGATTAGCAGTGTAGAGTCATTTATTTAATGTATCAATTAATCACTGCTTTATAAAAAATCTACTTCAAAATTTTTCATTTTTGAATTTCTCACAGATTAAAATGGTGATGAACAATGTAATACATTTTATTTACAAAATGAATCAATTGCAAATTTTATTCAAAAATTTTAGCTACAAGTATGCTTTGTGTTTAATAACAAATTGAGTATTCAATTTCAAATGAAATTAATTGGTGCATTTAATTACACTTAAACAGTAATAAACTAATGCTTAATTTGCAATTTCAATTTATCGATAAATGTTTTAGTAAAGTACTTAACTAAATCTAAATTTGACTAGCTTTAAGCACGGAAATTTTGATAAATAAAAGGAAAGAGTCGCGAATTGCAACCAATTCATATTACATGCTTAGTAACATTGTAAAAGTTACTGAAATAGAGGCATCATAGAGCAGGGAAGTGTGTAATAAATGCATTAAAGCTATCAAAAGAGATGCAGCAATCTCAAAATATTCAACTTTAATAACAGATATTTTGAATCCCCATATCTAATTTATGGTTTAAAATGTTGAAAAACAAAGTTTAAATATTTATATATTTAAGTTCAAACGTTACGTGTTGAAAAAAGTCAATTCTTTTAATTTTCCGTTTTAATATTATATAATGTTGGATCAGTTTTTTGCTCAAGTCATATTTTCATATTCCCATGTTTTCTCATATAAATATAGATCTGTTTACAAATGCGAGTTAAATATAGTTTTAATTTTATTCATATTATGTTAATATATTCATTCTTACATTCTTTTCGAAACAATTATTTAAATTTCAATATTAAGAAAAAATAATATTTGTTATAATGAATTTATTTTAATGAATATTTTTTCTAATTTATTGCTTCTAAAGACTTAAAAAAAATATTTCGATTTACAAATTTTAATACAAAAATTAGATGGCATGCCAAAAATTTTAATTTCTATTAATCTATTGACAAATCAGATTATATATTTTATTTATCTATTAATTTCATAAAGTTTGAGAACATGACTTGATTGATCAAGAAATGAAATGCCAACTAGAACAAAGGCACCTAATTCTGGATTCAAATTGTAGTCATCATCCATGATTTTGAATAACGAACCCACAAGGAGATAAATCAAAAACATCATCTACAATTTTTCGCTATCAATTTTTTTTTTGAGACAAAAAGAAGTACAGAAAAATTGGCATTAAATAATTAGTATTATTCTTCTCAACATTAATATAAGAGATTCAGAAAACTTGCATCTAACTTCATCAATAACGCAGTTTTAACACAATCATCTTACATTTATATTGAAAAGTTTAATCATAATAAGAAAAAAAAACTTTTCTTACTTGTCAAAATGTAGTAACATTAGTAATTTTCAGCTAATTAATAATATCTGATTAATTAGCTGAAAATTTATAATTCAAAAACAGCATTACATATGACAACAAAAAATAGTATGGCAGAGAAATCGGTAGCAACATGTTGGTTCTTGATTCAGCTGAGGGGTAATCATTGCATAATTGTCCGATACACCAGCATAACTCAACAGTTCGATTCGAAGCACGTTTAGCTAAATGTGGTGGTAATAACTTGTACGCTGGCATTCTGCTACATAACGTATCTAAATAATTCTTTGTAAATGAAGAAATGACTGAATTTTTTTTTTGTTTCACACTTTGTCTACTGCATTATAAATTCAATTTTTGCTAATTACTGTAACATTTTTTCTCATTGTTGTACTTATTTTCAAGCAAAAATAATAAAAACTTATTTTATGCCTTCGAAAATAATTAATTGACAAAAAATATACAATAATTCAATGGTAAAGAAAGTATTGACAATACAGGCAATTAGCAGAATCGAATTTGTAACAAAATGTGTTGAAGTTTAAAATATCAAAAGTAAGTTTTAAAGTTACATACAAGTCATTACTTTTGAATATACAAAACTAATCAGATAAATACGCTTATAATTCAGTTTCTGCATGAGTTATTTTATGTACTATTTTTTCTTGATTACTTAGAAGACTTCAGAAAATTGTTGAAAAGTAAAATATTGAAAAAAAAGAATAACCTGAAATAGGAGAATCTTTGGTAGAAGGTGCGTGAGCATATTTAAACACAGAAGAAAAGCATCCACGGATGACATTGTTTCCTATATGATGTCCTGCAGTGTTATTAATAATCGAAACACTGTCCCTTGTAACTGCTTGTTTAGCCTTTAAATTTTCTGTTAAAAATTTAAAAATCTAAACTTATCATAGCAAAATTATTTTTAAGGTAAAAGTGAAACAGACCTGCTAAAATGCGAGGCTCAACAACTGTCACACATAGAGAATGACTGCACGAAGTAACACCTATATGGATTTCTGGTGGCATATCGTTGCAGTGATCCGTAAAATTCATCGGCATGAAGTAAATCTTAAAATTATTATTCAACAAAGTTTTATTTGCAAAATGCTAAAAAGTATAAGAACAAAATGATTCTGATACTTAGATCTAAGTGCTAACTGCTTAAAACATAGATAGTTTAGTACAAAGAATGCCTGTTTTTCATTTTGATTTATTCTGTATTCACTAAAAAATTCATATAATACAAGTGTTTCGATTATTAATAATACTGCAGAATGAATGAAAATAGCTTCTAAAGTCAATTGACTTTTTACGTATTAACAAAAATAAAAAAATTTAATTAATTTTTTGATAACAGAATTTTGGTAAAATCGTTATTTAGTCTAAGAAAGGATAGTGTCTGACTTGAGAAACTTTTATATTTCTGTGCATATAAGTAGTAAAAGAGAAAATACTTAAATAGTATGCAGAATGAGCTAAGAATGAAATTAAAACTTTGATAGTTTTAGTTAAATAGTATGAAATTTATTAGTAATCAAGTATTGACAAATCTAAAACTAATAATATAAAGATAATAAATATTCTAACTACAAGCGTTCTTTAAAATTTTGTAATTTAATCAAAATTGTTTACTGTCGTTTTCATTAAGTATATTCAAATAATAAATAATATTCTATGCTTTTAAATAAGTGCAAGAAAAAAGATATTTTGTCGTTAAATTGTATAAATGAGTAAGCAAAAATAAGAAATAAAAAAGTGCCACTTTGTAAAATGAAAATGTGCTTAGGAAAAAAAAATACTTGTTGCTTTCACCGAAGAAATCAAAATGACATACCTTAAAAACATTTATTTTCAAGTTTTATAATGTCATAACGACACTACTTATTTATTTAATACATTGGAAGTAGTACTGAAAAAAAAACAAATATTTTATTATATTATTTTTATTTCACAAAAAATTTCAGTATTAGTGACCATTTTTTTGTGAGCAGTTTTTTTCGATAATTTTTGATTATTATGGTAGATTAATTAATTAAGTCAAGAACGATTGCAGTCTTAGCTAAAATAGTAAAATGATGTATGTACATACAGTTTAAAATTAGTTCATCCAACAAATTGCTAGAAACAAATCTTCCATCAATGTTTTTGATCTTCTCTGCACTAAATAGTCTCGTAGTAAAAATTGAATTAATATGTTAATAATGAAAAAATTGATGTCTTAATGATTTAAAAATTTCAATTTATTACAATGTCATCTGTTAAATCATAAATAATATTTAAATCATTTCTAATTGGTACAAAAAATTTTCGACTTTTTTTCACACCTTAAATGTATTTTCTTTTTACTTGTCAAAAAAGGAAATTATAAAATAATACTATAGTACTGTGAAATAAATGATAAAAGTTTGATTCACTTAAACTGTTTACAAATGAGATGTATAGAACACTCAGTGCAACTTTTTTCCTTCAACAAACTTCTTTTTGAATATAAAATTGAGTAGATAAAATCAAATCAAACTTCAGTCTTCTAGCCATGAATTTCAATAACTGAATCATTATTCATAGCTAAAATGATTGCATTGCTATTACTATTTTAGTTCAATCATTTACTTCCATTATTGGAGCACTTCAAATCTATAAAATTCTTTGTTAGTTATCAGTGAATTCGGAATTTAAATACTTGCTGTGAATCATTTTAGAGTTCTTAAAGTTCTGACTTTCTTTCAATTGATTTAAGCTTAAAAGATTACTTTGATGCTTGACAGAGAGTAATACTAAACAATGCAATTATGAATAAAATTATATTTCAATGCTACTAAATTTTGCTTTCGTTTTTCAGATAGTCAAATAAATTAGTATTAATATTTAGCATTTTCTGTTCAAAATAGTTCAGAAAAAATGAATAAAGTACACAAGATAATACAATATAATAAATGAAATTCGAGAATTAGTACAGCAAATCTAGAAGATATGTAAAATGATATATATACTCTTATGATTTGTATATAATCAATCTATCTTCGTCTCTGCAAATAAGTATTACTTTTTAACACAAATGACACGGACAACTCAAAACAGTAAATTTTTTATTACAGTGCTATTTACAGTAATTGCTAAGATAACAAAACAAAAATGCATCACATTTCGTAAGTGTTTATTCAATTGTCTTAATCGCAGTGCTTAATTACGATAATCGTGTCATTTTAGAATGATTATTAATCACTTGAATTATATTTAAGTACTTAAGTTATGTAAATAATGCATATGCATAGAGCTGAAAGAGAAAACAAACTTAAACCGTATCCAATGACTTAATTAATAAATAGAAAAGTTGATGATCCAAAATGTCTTTCATATAGAAAAGATTTGTTGATAAGAAAATAAAAGCGTATCGCTTACTTTGCAATCAGTGATGCTCACTAAATTCACTAAATCTCAATTAGTATGCTCTACTTAACATTTTAAATACACTGCTTGTTATACAATTTACATTGCTATGCTAGTTATTGCAATTCAAGCATTTTCACTAATACGAGTTTAAATAATGCATGAAGTATTGGTTCAAATATAGAGGTAAAAAAACTAGCAGTAAACAATGAGTGCTTTTAGATATCATAAATAAAATTAGAGCTAATAAATTAGCAAAAACGAAATACAGTTTACAATGTTAAACAAGACTTGAAGCAATTTATCCATTTGTGTGTGCAAAAATGCTTAGCTAAATTTATTTATAGCAAACATAAGCTAACGAAGAAAAGATAATGACTAACTGAATTTGACAAATTATATTCAAACATTTAAATTTTTTTTTACTTTAAGTATTGATTTTTACTGATTATGTGTATATGAGTGAATGTGTTTACATGCGTGCTTGAATATGCTTATAATCAACGATAGAGATTATCATAATCTGCATTTGACATCGGGAATTCTTTTGAGTATTCCATTTGTTAATTTACATTTTTCACTTCACTATTCATGATTTTTGTTATTTTTAGCTTGTTTTCTCATGCTAACATTTACTAGCAAAAAGTTGCCATTCAATTTACATGCTTCAAATTTTTGAATCATTGCATAAAGCATTAACAGAAATGAAAAGTATGAAAAAAGGTTGCGTAACTGTAGTTAAGTGTTAAACAAAAATAAATAATTATACTTTACAAATTCAAAAATAAAATCAGTTTCTTTATTTCAATACAATAATAGAAAAAGTTTGTATGCATTTTAAAGTAATTTTAAAAAAATACTTTTTTATTTGTAAAAATTTTAACCAATTTTTAATTTTTTACTGATTACTTACAAATTATTCATTTTGAGTATTAGAATGTATATGCTAGTATTTCCTGTTCAAACAAAATAAGACAGTGAAATTGAGCAAAATTAGTCTTCCGCTTAATTTGATTTAATGCTTTAGTCTTCCGTAGCACATTTCGGTTAACATCCGGAAGAAGCTCATTTACTAAACCGAACAAAATCAAATATCCATTCTATTCCTTCTTTCTTCATTCATGCAGCTTTTTTAAGGCTCCTCTTCACTTATTAACTCTCCTCGTTATAAAATAACAATGTGCTTCTTACTCTACCAAATATTTTGCTAAACAAACAAACAAAATCAAAATATAATTATCATAAAGGTAAATCATATATACGTAGACAATATTACTTCTTCTTATCAAATTACTTTTCTTACTTTTTGCATTTCATCGTTTTTAAATTTAAATTCACATATTTTAAATCAGAGACTACAAACTATCTACATGATTTTGCATATAAATGAAATATTTATTATTCTGTATGCTAAAAATTAAAATTTTTATTTTATAATTTCAAGTCTTCTAAAAAATTCAGTTCAATCTGTCATGTTTTTTATATGTTTGATTAATTTGAAAACTTTTTAATTTCACGAAAATTCTTTGAGAAATAATATTTTATAGCAGAAATTTACGTAATATAAAAATAAATCGTAGATAGCATAACAAAATCACAAAAAATTTTTGAATTGTCTTTTAATACATAACTTTTTGATAAAAAGTGACAGAATACTTGTTCCAATTTGATGAAAATTTGAAAATGTATAAGTGCAATTAATGCATTTTTTAATATTATTTTGAGCAGTGTAATTTGAGATTGCAAAGTTGTTTTATACAGCAACTCTCCTCAATGTACTAACTAACATTCAGTGTTCTAACTGCAAGTTATGTGAAGCAAATTCAAATCATATACAAAATTGACTGAGCACAAAAAAAGAAAAGTAAAGTGAAATGTACAAATTAATACCAGTAAGTTTCTTATAAATTAAAAAAAAAAATCAAGTCGACTGTTGAAAATAAGTCAAATGCAAAATTAGAAAATATACCTGACTAAGAAACGACCAGTGCTTCTGGAAACCTTCGGACATACAACTATAGCAGTATTTTCCAGAAGAACTGAAAAATTTCTATATATAAAATTTTAGATAACAATTTAAATTATCAAATTACTTTCCTAATTTGGCATTATCTCATTAAATAAGCTTTTCCATTAATAATTAATAGTTTTCAGTAGAGCTGACTGAGTATACAAAAGTTTATATTGAAAAAAAAATCTATTCTTCACTTTAAAACCAATAAAAAAAAACAAATAAAAAAATTGCATACCTGAAATCAAAATAATCAAGTGCTGTAGTGATAATTACTAAAGATGTCGTTGCATGCAAAATAAACCAAATTACTAGTCCTGCAAATAGAAATGCTATAATTATATTTTAATATTTGCATTCTCAGTTCCAAAAATTTTTCAGTTCATTACTACAAAATAAATCTCATTATTTGAAAAACATACAAGCTATTTGCTATAGTCTAAATGATACGTTTAAAACTTTGTTTGATACAAATTATATCTTAAATTGTAGATGAAAAGTTTATAAGCTTGGAAAATTTTGAATCAATTTTAAACAACTCTTATATTATGCAAATGAAAAGCACTAATAACTGAAGCGCAAAAATTGTGAAAAAGATAATCAATGTGGTTGTCAATCTTATCTGCTTCTGAAGTTAGCAAGAAACTTTAGCAATAAGCTGATCAATGCTTCTTTACTTGAAATAATTTACAATAATTCTAAATTCCCAATTCAAATTCCCTGTCAAAGTTTATAAATAGCTTTCATTCGTATGAATGGATGATGAAAATCAGTATCCACAATAATTTTCCATCATTTGCAGTGTTGAAGACATTTAGAATGCATGAAATATGCATGTTATGACATTAAACAGTGCACAAATTCATCTTTTTATTTCATGTCTTGAAAATGTTAAAGCCAATCTGACATATTATTAAAGCTCAAAAAGAAAACTATTGCTAGCGTTGAAATCAAAAATAAACTTATTTGATTGAGTACAATCAAATAATTTTTGAAGTTTTGCCACTTAATCAGTTAAATAATAATAATAATTATTTTTAATTTTTTATTATTATTTAATAAAAAATAATAGTAAAAAATTAATATAGAAATTGGTTAAAATTTTTGAAATAAAATGTTTACTTTTAACTTTTGTTTTATCATAATTAATATAGATTTTGAGATTGAAAAGTTAAGAGCTTAATTTTAAAAACTTTTTAATTTGATATACTTTGCATAAGAAAATGGCTGAAAAGATAAACTATAAGCTACTAAATGATACTTATTTTTAGAAGAAAAGAGATTTCATGATTTTTCTTTAGTCAAATTTTTTGAGAAGATAAGATTAACCTAAGTCCATGTAAGTACGATAAGAGTAATAACCTGAACCATCATTCGTCTCTGAAGATTTGATAAATTGTTTTATTAAATTTTTTTATTTCAAAGATAGAAATAGAATACTTAATGTTAGTAAAAACATAATTTTAACTAAATTTTTGACTAAGTCTGGAAACAGAATATTATTAATAAGTACTACAACTTCTTAAATACTAAAACTATTTCTTCTGATCATTAAAAATATTAGGGATTAATACATTTGTGTAATATTTTTTTTAATTATTGGCTTTTTTTTCAAATTTTTATTGTTCAAAATTGGAAGAACCAATGACATTAAATATGTGCCACTCTTAATGCTTCAAAATAAATTTTATAATTATGTTAGTTTTTTTAAAACAAATATAGTTCAAGCTTATTATAATAATAGTTATCATTCAATCCAAAAATTCGTCTTTAAAGTCGGAAATCCATATTGTAAACGATAGGAAAAGCTTTGTACTAATATTATGCATAATTACCTACGTAAAAATCGGATAACTTTTACTTTACTCGAGTTTATCTAACTTCATTTATTCAAAAATTTTAATTTCATGGCATGAACAATTCTAAATTCATACCTTATAATGAAATGGTAATAAAGAATCAAGCCAATCAATTTCATTATCAAAATAAAGCAGAACTTTATATCATTTACATTGTCAAAGTTTCCAACTTCGAGGCTTATAAGAAACTATCAATAGACAACATTTTAAAACAGTACAAAAATATGAATTCGTGTGATACTGGTAGTGATAAATGTACTTCCGTTTATTCCGATAGTATTGAAAGTTGAAAATATCATGCCTAACAATCAGTTGAATGATTAGAAAGAAAAGTAAAGCAGCAATAGATTTCAATACTTCAGCAATGGATTTGTAGAATCTATGGAATGAATAAACCAGTAGGGTTAAATAAATAACGCTTAAATACAAAACTTGATGTATTTGCATGCTTAATGAGGCTTGAGTGAAGTAAGGTCTTTTAGAAAAATGTCATTGCATACGATTTGAAGTGAGCACTTCAGTAAGGACACTTCAGCAACGTCTGTATACCCACGTTGCAAAGATTTCGCGACTTTTGCCAATAATCATCTAATTATTCTTCCAAATCTTATTTTTTCACAAAAGCTATTTTCATCTTAATATTATGAATATTGATGCTAATTGTAATCATAATAATATTACATCTTTATCATTATTGTAAATATATTTAATTTGCATATATCATATATCATAACCATCGTTACTACTACCAAACATTAAAAAATATCAATTTACACTGCACAACTTCACCAACTTTTCTCATTTTCTTTTTTTTAGACAACAAATTAATTATTACAAGAGAAAAGTTCAATATCCTAAAAAAAGTAAACTTATCCTCAAAAAAAATCTTATCATTAATACTAAATAAAATACTTGTTTCCTTACAATACACTAAATATCATCACTAAAAATTGCACTTCTATTTTTTATAAAAATTTTAAAAACTACTCATCATGTACTTATTATGTATGTAAGGAAATTATTATTACAAAAGATTAGTAATATTGTTGAAGCTACTTTTTGTGGCTACGTAACAAATTGCAATATTCATGTTCCAAGAAATTATTTGATAGCTACATTAAACTTTTCCCTTCAAAAAACATCATCACATCAGTGAAAAAAAAATTTTTAGCTAAAAATTTTACGATAAAAAATTACAATTTTTTAAAATTTTTATGAAGAAATTTTTATTTTGATTAAAGTATTACACAATTTGTTTAAACAAGAGTAATACAGTATTTTCATAAAACGATAAGACAAATGTTTTCACTTGATAGACATTACTTATTATTAGATGACTGCCTAGCAACCCACATCTTTCACAAAAAGGCAAAAAAATGAGATAACAAATGAAACAATTTGCAAACATTTTTTTAACTTCTTTGTTTTATCTCAAGAGTAACTGATTACAATAAAGTTACATTCTTGAATCTAATAAGCTTCTTACGTGATAATCTTTTTCTTACGTGGCCTTTTCAATTGACTAGAAGCTTACAAAGTTTTTTCCGAGTAATTCCTTAAATGTGCATTTTATATATGCTTCTGATTGCTGAGTGGTAATCTTAAGCAAAATATAATGCAATGAAGCTACTATATTTGAAAAAAATAACGCTATAATTAAGTAATTCTTGTCTGATTGAAGAGTATGACAATTTTTTAAAATCATAATAAGAAAAAGATGAAAATTTTTGAAATTTCTAATTTTGGTTGTTCAGTGTCTTGTTTCTCAAGAATAGATACCATAATCCATACCTATCTATCCATCTTATTAATAGGTATCAAAGCAAAGAACAAAGATTCAAAGGAAAAATAACTCACTCACCTGAACGCATGCACACTTTTAATAAGAATTATTTGCAGTTGGCATAAGAGGGCAAAATTTGATAATGATAAGCCCTATGAGATGCCATATGCAACAATGAAATGCAGTTGGAGTTATTTAATAGCTATAATTAGTCAAAAATAGGCAAATGAATGAAGGAGAAAAAAAACAGAACAAATATTAAAGCATTAAGTACGAATTAAGAAGAAAATAATCAGAAGCAAAGAAGCTAGTAAAAAATAACGTGAGAAGTTGTACGTATGAATAACAGATATTTCTTGAGTTCTATTCTGATAAGCAGTAGAAAATGAATGAAAGAGTTGAACTGCCTTGAGGAAAGCTTTTCGATTAAGTAAGCAAATTCAACTATCAGAGGCGGCGCTAATCTCAAATTCAGAGACACACAGAAGGGCCGCCAAGGCGTTGGAATACTAGAAGAGTAGCGTTTGTTACTAAGATGATCTGTGCAAAGAGTGCTGAGAGATATTTTAATTTCTGCAATGCTCATATTACATTTGGAATACTTAATTTTGCAAAAACGAGTATATTACAGTAGTTTTATACACATTTCTGAAATATTTAGCATTTAGCTTTCAAAGGTAGTAAATACATTCAGATGAATTACATTTAAATAACAAATCAACAAAAGTAATTAAAATATATTCATTTTTTTGCTATTCACTAATCCATTATTAAGCATATGTAAAGATGCTTTCTGAATCATATACGATGTTTTCAAAGCATATATCGTTTTACATATAGCAAAATACTATTCTAATTTTAAAAATTGCTTATAAGGAAAAATCTTTTTTTGATATTTCCTCGCTCGTACGCATAAAGTGACTTATATGTCTATCCCGTGTATGTTTATGTGCGTGTATCTATATGAGTATATATCTATATCTGCTTGTAACTTTACAAGTACGATATGCTTATGCTTAATTTCATGCTAACAAACATGCTGAAATGTTATTTTCACTCATAATTCTTCCCACGCTTTTGCACTGCAAGTATTAGGCTTTGTTTAATATGTAGCAAAAGAATAGATTTTGTGAAATTATTTTTTTCAAATATTTCAGAAACCTAATCAAGTATTAAGCAAAAAAAAAAGAATATATTTAAATTTAAGCATCATTTTCATCATTCAATATGCATTTTTTGAATAGCAAGTAGTGATGGTATAGCAATAAAACACAATACTACATAATGCATCACGTTCTACGTCAATGATGATTTAATATGATATATTTTACAATAACACAAATTTAGAAGAACTGCACATTTAATAAAGGCGGGAAATTTTTGACTAAATATTATGAATAGATTTCTATGCATTTATTCATTTAGTTCAATGCATTCATACATCTCTCATTCACTTTTTTTCTCTGCTATAAGACTCTTACTAATAGATTTTATGCATTTAGCGTACTATCTTTCTTTTTAAGAAAAAAATTTATGAAAGAAACGTGAAGAGATACAAATAGAGAAAAAAAGAAAACTAGACAAAGTTAAAAAAACAACAAGAGAGTGTAGTTTATCCATGTAAATAAAAATCCAAGACTGAAAGTAATGGAAACAGTGTGTATTAATATTAACAGGCAGGATGATAAACAAACATTTGTAGTACACAATGCAACTTTAGCATTTGTGCAGTTTCATACTCAGAAGCTGTAATAGAAATTTGTATATATATATATATATATATATATATATATATATATATAT